>CAUJGU010000108.1:0-25577 GCA_963169105.1 Ceriagrion tenellum | reverse complement strand
GGTTCGCATTTACCGCGCACGACCCCCTGGGCAGAATTTTAAATCCCTCCCCGTCGGCATGCTCTTCGGCGTGACCTAATGGCCGCGGCACTTGACTAATGGAATTTTTCGCCCCGCATCCGGTCTCCCAGGGGAAGAGTTCATTTCACCGACCCCCGGGTGCTCTTCCCTCCTCAACTCTTCTCTCTTTCCTATCGAAGACTTTTAGGAATATCTGAATCATTCAACGTTAGTCGTTGAGCGCTTACTTTAATATCTGTTAAAGTAAGTCGAAAAAAGTTCTTGGACCATACATCACGTGATCACAACTGTAAATTTGATGGCATTCACCATGCATGAGGTAATATAAATTGTGTGTAAGCTATATTTTGAACTTTTTGCTCTGATTAACATCTTCTGCCGTGAAAAATACCTGGCTGTAAATATCTTTTTTCGATTGCTTAGCAAACGCATGAGCCTTCACACATTTGTAATACATAATAATATTCAATGTATTGCTAAAATGTTGCATATCCACGCATGAGGACTACTTATATTAGTCAGGATGGATACTTTGTTTACCTTATTATTGAATCTTACTGGGAATCTAAAGTTTCTAACGAAACATGCAGCTTTCTTTTGTATTTTATCAATATTTGGAATCAAATCTTTCTGTCCATGGTCCCAAATGTTCGCGGCGTATTCGCGGCATGGCTTAACCACAGAGAAGTAGTTTCTGAAGAGAGAAGTAGACTCTTTCACTTACTCTTCTAGCGAATACAAATGAATGCATCTCATTGGGAGGGGCTCCAGCTATTTCAAATGTCAAATGAGCGATATTGCCCTCTGTTCCCCCTATCTCCGTTCATCCATTGTTGCTCCAAGCAAGTGTCACCCTGTCCTCTAAGATGGGGAATGTCGTCGGCTGACGGGGTACGGGTGGGGTGTCGTGGGTGAACCTCCGGGGGTGTTGATTTTTCGAGGACGGTGCCCTTCGAGGGCAGATAGCACGTGACGAGGGTGGAGAGGCCCTTCGTCAGGGGCAACAGATGGAAGGGGAGAGGGCGAGGGGTAAACAAAGCGATATAACGCTGGACTTGGAGACGCAACCCTCGCATCGAATTAACCTCTTCACGCCTCACCCTCAATCACCCGAGCACTTTTGACACGAATGCATCTTTAAAATGAGTTTTGGACAGTGAGGGGTATGGGGAAGGGGCAACAGGACGGTAAAGCGGCGATGGAACATTTTCATGATGATTCATTTTGACGCTATAATTTCGTCTTTATTGACATGGAAGTAATTGTCCTTGAATTCTTTCCCTAAAAACATGGAAGGTAGTTTTAGAAGCCATAGCCGTTTACTGTTGATATTTACTGCTTAACTCCGATGAATAGCATGGACGTTAGTTTTGGATGCAGTAGAAGTTATAACCATTTTTTTCCAGAGCCCTGACATTTCGTCAGCCATGACTGGAATTAACAAATAACTAATTTAAAGATTTGAAACGACTCTGATGGTACTGTCCTGTGATACATGCATACATACCCATCACGCCGTTCCCTTTCGGGGTAGGCACAGTCACAGAGTTTCACTCAATAAATAATTGTACACCTAACTCTGCTTCAAAAATTTCTTCCATACTGACTTATCCTTGCAAACCTCTTTTGCCTCATTTACCCTCATACACTGCTTCATACACGTCCTCCTGTTTTTAAGACTCCTAATATTCCTCCTCCTAAGAATTTCCTCGGCCACATTCAACCACAACTTTCTCGGCCTATACCTCTACCTCTTGCACCACTCAATTCACTCTTATATATCTGTTTCGCTATTCGACTCTCCTGTGATTTCATCGTAATTACCATTGAATTTGAAACTTTGTACTAAAAAAATAAGGAAATCTATATGAGGTCATATTCGTGGTTTCACATGCCTATCACTGTGCATAAGATACTAATTCATGGGGTCAAATTGATAGAACCATAGAAAATTCATTATTACCCTCAATTATCCTCTTCGAAGAGGCTCGAAAAGTAATGCGCAACGACATTAGGAAATTACAGAGAAAGTCACGCGCGAAAATACTCAAGGATGGGCAAAATACTTGATGTATTTAATCTACTGTAAGTCACATCTGATACTTTCGTTTCCGGTATTAGATCGTCCCTCCAAAAGCACGTATGTTCGCTCTCGAAGGTAGTCAGTCAGGCAGCTTCTCAAGAAACCGACGATACCTGAGCCAAAGACGATGCTGGGGAGGACACGGGAGTCTTCAGATAACGGAAATGAAGAGAACGACGACATTGTTAAGGACAGTGACTGATAATAAGCTCTTCACCTTTTTTGAGAATTTGTTGTACTTTTAAAATCCAGTGTTTTGTGGCACATTCGTGTGGTATTTGTGTTATAACATTATGACGAGTGCAGAACTTAAAAAAATAGTGAAAAATTTCTTCTTACTCCTACTCAACGTTGTTTTGTATGTAATTTTAAAGTAAACATATTTTCCTCAGAAACATCTCATCAAAAGCTTTTTGTACTACAATTTTGTGAGTATTTATAAGATTTGACCTTACATAATGCTTACACTACAAGACCTATTAGTTTAAATGGTAAAAGAATGTTTTCCGCTAGACTCGCTCTTGATCCCACTGAGCAAGGGCTCGCACGGTAGAATGTATTTATTTATTTATTGTGTTTAATGTTCGCCCAACATATACATAATTATAGGATGAACAATCCAAAAGTATAAGTACAAAAATTAAAAATAAACTGGTCACAGCCACAAAATAATAATAATCAAGATTACAAATACTGAAAATACTAACTAAATAGATCACAGTCGCAAAAAACACACAAATCAACCTAAATCACTTCACAAACAGATTTTTAGCTTCTTTTAAAATGTAGTCTTTCCTTATGTATAAGTCCAGTTCGTTGCAATGCTTGTTATATATTACACAAATCCTTTGTATTGGCGAATTTGCACAATAATTGGTATTCGCCCTTGGTATGTAAAAGGTTCTTTTTAACCTACTATTAACATTAGGAACTATGATTCTTATTTCCTTCAATAACTCATAAAATAGTCCCTTATTGATGACATCATGAAGAAATAGCAGATCGTTTATGCTTCTTCTATTTTGTAGGGTCTGGAAATCAAACTCTATTAACAATTCATTATAACAAACATAATTCTTAAAAAGCGGATACACATGATATAATACAAAGTATAAAAATCTTAAAAATCTCTTTTGAACGTGCTCAAGCATTACAATATGTTTTTTTTTATATAGGGATTCCAAATAACCGATCCATATTCCAACTTACTACTAACATAAGAGTAATACAATGTTTTAAGTACCATCTCAGAATTGAAATATTTTGACATGCGGTGTATAAAGCCCAATAATTTATATGCAGTCATATTAATATTCAATATATGAGAGGTGAAATACATTTTGCTATCAAAGGTGACCCCTAAGTCCTTCAATTCATTAGTCCTATTTAATGTGGACCCTACCATATGGTAATTGTATTCGATTAAATTTTTTCTCCGGGAAAAAGACAAAACAAAACATTTATCAACATTAAAAAGTAAACCATTTTCATAAGACCAGGTGACCAGACTGTTTAAATCTGATTGTATCTGGAGACAATGTTTTAAGTTGTTCACCTTTTTATATATGTTTACATCGTCTGCAAACATTAGACATCTTGAATGATGGATGTATTGTGGCAAGTCATTAACAAAGATCAAAAACAGAAGTGGACCCAGGTTCGAACCTTGTGGCACACCAGACATAACAGAATATTTGTCAGATACCAAGTTTCGATACACTACATGCTGCTTTCTTTCATATAGAAATGAACGCAACAGAGTTAACAACGAACCCGTAATGCCAATACTTTTCAGTTTGCTTAGTAATATGTTGTGTTGTAAAGTATCAAAGGCCTTTTTAAAGTCTAGGTAAATTGCATCCACCTGAGAACCTTTATCCATGGAATTCATAACATTATCAGTTAGGATAGCTAGGTTGGTCATTACTGACCTATTAGCTATAAAGCCGTGTTGTGTATCACTTATCTGATTTTTTTATGAGAAAGTTAATACGCTTACATAAAATACCCTCAAATGTTTTTGAAAAAACAGACAATTGTAACACACAAAATGTATGTGCACTGTAAAAGTATGTATGTGTACAATGTGTTTTCTCGGATTCGGTTTTCGCTGTGGTGTTGGGAAAGGCGACCATTATATGGGGATCCAGGGATCGGCTCTTCGTGAACGCAGTTTAAAAACGCCTGCGTCGGGCATTGCATCGATATTTCCTCCTTTTTTAAAATTTCGCGCCTCTCGTGGGGAAGAAAACAAAAGCGTTGAAATTGGACCGCGTCTCGAAGTGAGCGGTGAGGGTTTGGCCGCCATGTTTTGCCGCATACACGTCCGAATCAATAATTCATTAATGCGTACGTTATTCGTTCGTATTTTCCTTTCAACATCCGTGAGAAATTGCGGACTTTTGTCTAGAAGACACGAGGAGGCAAAGGGCAGGTAGTGGAGGGCGCTTGGAAAAAGAATATCAGACGGCGTTCCAATTCACGACGTTAAGGCATACCTGCCGCACTAAATTTTTCCCTCATTCGCGAGTGTCGAGAGACTTCTCGTAGTCAATCTTTGGACCTACTTCACGTCTAATAAGTGGCTGATATGGGCTGTTAAAAGATAAAGCTCACTTAATCGACCGCACAAGTCGTATTAATCCATCATGGCGTCCGCTTTGGCAAGAGTAGCGAAATTCGTGGTGATAATTTGCATGTATAATCATTTTTTTGCCATCATTAAGTTCAAGAACTGTTATTATGTTCCTGCGTGACCTAATGAGCTTTAATTTGCGAGTGAAATTTCATATCTGGGTGTTTTGACGAGATATGACAAAGTGTCGGGTGCCGTCATTCAATTGTTTGACGCATTTTTTACCATATGAAAGAATGTACAAGAGCTAGTAGCCCTTTACACTTTAAAAGTATGGTAGTATGGTATGACCCAGGGTCGTACTGAAGTTAGTACATGGATAATAATTAAGGGCTATGCGTGAGCTTTTGCGGACAACGCAGTATTGTACAGGGATATTAACACAGGGCATGGTAGAATTGCGTTGAAGAAAGACCTATAAGCTATGAATGAATGGTGCGACAATTAGAAATTAGAATTCAATTTTAATATGTGCATTGTTATGAATTTTTGGTGGAAGAGTAGCTTAACTAACGAGATCTACTCAATTAATTAAGCCAAACTAATAAATGTAGAGTCAGTTAAGTACTCATAAGTGGCCCTTACTCAGCACTTGTCGTGGGGGAAGCATATACGAGAAATTTGTGGACAGGCAAGTCGTAAATTAGGATTTATTAAAAGAGTATTAGGGAAGTGTGACGAGGAGGTAAAGGAGCGATGTTAATTTTCTCTCGTAGGAACTCAATTGGAGTACGCCGCTAGTATATGGGACCCTTACGAAGTAGGACTAGTTTCAGATATAGATCGAATACAGCGGAGGGCAGCTAGATTTGTTAAAAATTGTTATGATAAACATAGTAGTGTTACGAAATTGTTGAGGGAATTAGGGTGGGAACCTCTATCCAATGGAAGGGAGAATTATAGGTTAAATCTTTTACGAAAGTTTGATGTAGACTATTTTTTGCCCGACGTTGAAAATATTTTGCTAGAGCCAAACTATTATGGTAGGAACGATCACAGGAATAATTAAGGAAATAGACTGCAGAACCGATAGATTTAAGATGTCATCTTTTCCACGTACAATAAGGGACCATAATAGTTGTGATAGATCAGTTCTAGGATACTGACTAGGTTAAATAGGTCTTTTCAGTTGTGCTAAGTATCTTAACATGAATTGTAGATACTAACCTCGCATGAAATCTCCGGCATGATATACTCCTGCATGTCTCAGTACCTTGTAGTGGTATTTATTTGTCACATTAATGATACTAACCAGTAGTTATGTCTTGAGTAGTATGCAGTAAGGTAGCGTGTTCTTCTTCGTATCACTATCCTAGTTTGTGGTCTGAGTGCGCACTGGTGTCCTGACTGCTTTTGGTCTGCGCCTGACATTCGGAGAAATGTGCGCGGTTCTGATTGAACTGGGATGAGAGCTGCATGATTGGTGTGGAATCACCCCGTGCCACACACCCTACTGGTGGCTTGCACGGTATTTCGTAGATGTAGATGAGGATGTGAGTTGGAACATGGCCTTTGTGGGGGGCACGCCCGGGGCGGGTCTCCGTGGGACTCGATTGCCGTGGACTCCAGACTGATACATTTACATCTTTCTGCGCGAAATTCGATCCATTTAAACACGATGTTATATTGGCAACGCCGTACGGAGATTGACTAGAGTTGGTCTACGATAATAGTGCAGTTGATAATTGGAAATGCGGCCAATCTGTGATCGCGTCCAATGCCGTTAGGGGGAAGTAATCGCGTGACCGAGGAATCCAAGTGGGTGGTTTTTGTTTAAATTATACGATCGTGAAAAAACGTTTAATATTCATTTCCATCTGATCCACATCAGCATTGTGTTTCAACTGCACTATCATCTTGATGAAGTCTAGGTGTGCTTGAGTGAAATTTGCCAGTCACCGGAAATATAAATATAAAATAAAATATCTTGGAATTACCTTAACTTCAGATATATCGTGGGGAACACACATACAAAACATATGCGACACAGCACTAAAGAAACTAGCATTTATCAAGCGTATATTAGGAAGTTCCTCGGATGAAAAAGTCAAAGAGAGATGCTACTTCGCTCTGGTTAGGCCACACCTCGAATACGCCGCGAGCATTGGGACTCTGGTCGTAAAGATTTAACCAAAAAAATTAACAAAATACAAAGAAAAGCAGCGCGCTTAGTTAAAAACTGCTACGAACGAACATATAGTGTTACACAACTGTTAGAGGGATTAACGTGGGAGCCCCTAGAGACTCGGAGGCTACACGCTAGGCATAGGCTGCTTGATAAATTCAGAGCTGATATTTTTCTGGGCGACATAGAGAATATTATCATGACTCCTCACTACATCTCTAGGACTGACAGATGCGATAAAATAAGAGAGATACTCTGCCGAATAGATAGGTACAAAAACTCGTTATTTCCGCGTACAATAAGTGACCACAACAAAAACTGAGCATCAATAAATAAACTCTCAAAGGACATATCACCATTTCACCTCCAAATTTGGTACATCTTTACACGGCTGGTGACCTACCACCTCCGGCCACACGCCGATGCGGCGGCTTGCGGGGTAGCATGTAAATGTAGATGTAGAATATTCTCAAATGAACATAGACATGTCAGTAAATCCGACAAAAACTCCACTGCAGGCAATGTAGTGGTGGGCGTTGCTTATCACTCAGGTATTGCAGTATTTTTATAAGAACTATCCATTCCCGATCATAATGAAAGCAGTCGGCCATAAGATGTAAATGAATAAAATTGGAATAATAACCATTTAAGAACCATCCACCTCTATTTACTTTCATCCATAATTATATACTTAATGTCTCTTAATCCTTGCAACACTTTGGTTAATCCCGTCGTGATCGTTAGCAGCATATGTGCGTTATAGTGGGCGGTAGTCGCTTGTTAGAAGGAAATACTCCCGATAAATAGAATAGAAGTACATACGGGCCCAGTTGCCGCATCATTACTACCATTAGGTAATTCTTGCGTGACTGAGGTCAGATGCGATGGCTCCATATGAATGAATCACGAGAATATCAGCTGTACGGTCGGAAATAATGCTCACAAAAATATATCCACGGAATCATTAACGTAATATGCTCCTTAAGGTAGTCCGAGCGAGATAGTTCCCTAGTCATAACAGAGACCATATTCGAATTGTACGTTTTAATTTCTCCAGCTTTAGGACTCAACAATTAAATATTGCATTATTAATGGAGCAATACTATAGTTTTATATGACAGATATTGTAAGTAATTAAATGAAAATATCTAAATAAGTCTTTAACTTGACTCATTTTTTTCGCGCGGTGCGTTTGATATCCTTCAAAACGGCAGGTTTTTTATGATACTCAAGTACCTATTACGGTAACAATATGATTAATGTTCAAAAATAGTAGAGAAAACATACAAACTACACGCTGTCAGTTTTTTACGACATCTAAGTGTTAGAAATATCGCATTTTGTAAATGATGTCTCTCTGGAGTGCATAAACGCACCAATTTCCACGTAAAATGGCTGGTATATTTTGGGAAATATCTCCGAAAGTAATGTAATTAGGGGTTGAATTTTTGGTGTCATTAGAAGGGTGAGATATTTTTCTTTAAAATGAGGCCAAATTCAATGATTTTTAAGTAAAATGATATTTCGCTCCGACTACCTTAAATTTGGTTCTCAGTAAGTAATGCATATGTATTCACCGAAAGCACTTCTAAACCAAATGACAAAAAATGGTCGAACTTAGTATTTATTTTGAGTCTCACAGTGTAAGGGTGCCATTGAGCTGTTATTAGGAATAAGACGATGGAATCGGGAATCGATTTTAAAGAATCGCTATCGGAATCGACTCATCCCTAGTTATATCTTAAGAAAGGGTGGCGATGTGATTTTCTCTCAAACTATTTTAAAGTATAACCTTTATTTTCCTCCAAACATGCAAGTTTAAAAATAATCCTTACGTTTAATCGCCCAAAAAACATACCGAACATTCTTTGATAATTAACGAGAAAAAAATCAATATTTCCTCTGGAAAAATAAAAATTATGTATGGTAATCCTGGAAATCTCAGGGAATTTTCAATTGCCCAGCTGCTGGACACCCTGGAGTCTCACAGTGTAAGAGTGTCCTTGAGTGTACAGGCGAACGAGCACAACGCGGGTGTTCCGAATGACGGGATTCGACGGGAACATATTTTCCGATTGGCTCGCGCTGAGTGAGTGAATTCAATGAATGAGTCGTCATTAGAGGGCAAAGAGATCTCCAAAGGGCGCATTACTCCGCTGAGTGCACGTCGCACGGCGTGTTAAGAGTGATCTGAATCGTTCTCAGAGCTCGCAGTGACGTGGGAGACTCAGAAATCGATTTGAATCACTAGCCATCTGGGGAGACGGGTTTCTAAAGCCGAGTGTATTTACTGGTGTCACCCGGGATACACGTGATTGCAGCCAAAAATGGGTAATTTAGAGAATTATTTTTCATTATCCATTTAATATGACGTGCTTAATTGTCACGATTCACTCTAAATATAAAAATGCCAAAATTTTCTTCCAGAAATACTGATATGTACACGTAGTGAGAATGCGTTACATCTTCAGGAATAGAAATTACAGAGTGATTTTGGTGGAAAGTTCTTCGGCACAGTTCCGAAATTAACTAACGAGAACACAAGCTCGTTATTGACACTGGATCACTTGAACGGTCAACTCTATCAGGAAAATAATTCGTCACAATCCAGGGAGAATTATAACTTATATCCTCATCTGAATTTTATTCTTTACATATTTAATATTAGCATCGTTCAGGACTTGCAATTCTCTCACGCTAAGTAATTCGTATCACACCAGCAATTTTACCAAATGTGTAATACCGCGTCACAAGGACGAAATAAAAAATATGAAAGATAAGGAGTGTATCATGGCTCGTTATGTTTTGCGTTGATCTCTGTTCATATGTCATCTGCTTCAACGATTACCGTCTATTAAGCTCCGAATTCCGTTTTCATTGACGTAATTTCTCGTTATTCCAGCGGTGGAATCCACGCATTTTTTCAACCCGCCAGGGATCGGTGTTCGATTCCAACCAAAACAATGGCGTAGTTAAAATTCACTGATTTGGCTCACAAATAAGAGAATAGTGAACCCTTACTTCACAATGGTAATATCTGAACAGAGGTCAACATCATGGATTCCTTTTTCGCTTGATTCCCTTCCCCCAAAAGGCATCGGTCGTGTTTACGGTGCATTGCTATCAGAATGGACTGCGCCATCATATTCGACGCACCACGGCAGTAGCATTACATTATTTCACTGGAGTAACTCCAAAATAGACAAAACTGAGAGCTTTCCTTTCTCTTTGCCAATTTTGTTCATGTTAAAGAATCATTCGTTAATGTCGTTCATGTTAAAAAAAAAAGAAGAAGGTCATGGTAATGACACATGGTGCATCGAAACCTGGATCGGTTTAAATCAATCTTGTGTGGAAGTTACAATTTTTTATTCTTTAACATAAATATTAAAAATTTCCACAAAGTTTCCACATTCTGTCCTCAGTGAATTTGGTTCACCCTTGGACAATTCTCTTGTTCGTCGGATTAATCTTTGCCTTCGTCGGCTTCCCATCGAAACGGGCGATCGAAAAAGCGATGCGTGTCCCTCGAGTGATTTTGCATCCGGGGCGCCACTTTCGCTGATCACATCAACCGAGGGTCCTTGAAGCCAGAATATGTACGCAAGTCTCTTTCCGGATCCGTGGTTTCATTTCAGGCTCTCCAGCGGAATAAAACGGCGCAACACAGGGGCCCTGGGGGCGGGCGTGGGGGGTAGGGATGTCGTGGAGGAGTGGAAAAATGCAAGGGGGTGGGGGTAGCTCCCTCTTCATGACAGAGCTTCGATTCTCGCGAAGGGCCCTCTTGACTGTGCGCCGGGTCTCAGGGGGCGGTTGATTTACGTGCGTTGCCATGGCCCCTGGCACCCACCCTCCCTCCCTCCCTCCTGTAGCCACCCCACTTCCACCGTGGGTGGGTGGCTCGAGGGGAAGGATTCATGGTAACCCCTGATGGAGTGGGAGGGGTAAGTGAATGGCAGAGGGAATAGGATGTTTACCGCTTCTGCAGGCGAATGGGAAATCCTCGGCATTCGACGACGCCGTGCAACAGGGGTCGTTGAGTTCAATGTCAAAGAATGTGATGGGTGAGGACAGGGCTGCGTCATTTCCAACATCGATCAATGTGAGCCATTTTCATTACAGGCAATTGTAAAAACCTCCACCATCAATACTGGTTTACTGTAAAATTACCCTGTTTCTCCATAAGAGGCAAAGCTAAAAATCTACAGTTTCAACGCGGAATCACGGTAGAAAAAAGCCAGTAAATCCTGTTTTTGTTTCATCTCAGTTTATGATGTACTTAAGTTATTTGGAATTTTTGGAAATAGTGATTGTAGGGATAATTTCATAATACACTCTTCTTCTTCACAGTGGAATCTGTAATCTGACAGGTTTCAACTGGATGCCCTCCATCACAGTCGGTCCTGAGCATCTTCTTTCATTTGCCTGTAACTTCGGCCATTTTTATGACATCGAGCATTCCCATTCTTCTTCTTCCCATTCCTCGCTTTCCTTCCATTTTTCCTTCATTAATTCTTCTAAAATGACAATTTTGGCGTAATATAAGTCCCATCCAAGCTTTCTTCTTTTTTATTTCCCTCAGTTGTTTTCTTCCATCTCCTATTTTCATTAATACTTCCTCATTCCTCATTCTATCCGTCCACTTCTCCTTTAGCGTTTTTCTCCACAACCACATTTCGAAACTTTCTAAGTACTTTTCATCTTTCTTTTTGACCGTCCATGTTTCGCTGCCTTAATACTCTTAATTAGTCCCATCTCATCTTCGAGGAGACTTCGTTCATCACTCGTTCATTGAATATACGCTTGAAAGCGATCCCAGGACCTCCGGTTTAGGTGAGGAGGTGGGGAAGGGAGGGTAGGGAAGAGTAGGAGAAACAACTCGTGTCTCTTTGCTCGCTGATTGAAGGGCATGTCGTCGTCTTTGGACGCTATCGTCGGCTTTGAGCGTGGGTGGGTGAATCGGGGGTGGGTGAATCGGAGGTGGGTGAATCAGGGGTGGGATATGGGTGGATTTGTGGTGGCGGAGGGTAATTAAGGAGAGGAGGACGGGGTTTCTCTGACTGGTGGGGGCGCGGTGCGAGTCGACGAGGGGTTGAAACGGACGAGGGTTGACTTTACTCATATGAACGCACCAGGGGGAAGGGGCAGGGCGGTCCCCTTTGCTTGGGTTCGCCGACGGCAACCAGGGCCCACCCCTAATGAAGACGGGAATGCCGTTCCTGATTGATCCACAGCTCTTTGCTCCGCGTTTACAGTGCGTGCAACTGTGTTGATAAGAAGTATGATTTAGTTTTTTCCCGGCGAATAATATGGAGGAAGTCTTCTCGGGTCTTACACCGGGATACGTCTTTTACTGCCGACGTTTCGGAGTCCAACTCGTACTCCATTCTCAAGGCGAATGATGACATTTATCGAAAAACTTCAATGGTCGCTATTGTTGTGCGTGGTCAAGAGACTCGAATGGTCAACAACGGGCCAACCGTTAGGATTTGTATTTCCCAACCTTTTTAATAACGGCTTCCATGCACCGCTATGGAAAAAGCCAACGTCTCCGTTGAAATTCCTTCTTTCCAGTCGGTTGTTGTTTCTAGTGTGTTGATAAGATTTGAAAACGTTTTTGCGTGCTTTTCAATGCGGAGTGGGTGAGAGAGGAGCACTAAAGCTAGCTTAACTTCTTGAGATTTAGTCGGGGGATCATCGGTTGGGTATCTAGTGGGTGTCATTAAAATGACATACCGTGATAATTGCTC
The DNA here is from genome assembly GCA_963169105.1 of Ceriagrion tenellum. Classification (NCBI taxonomy): domain Eukaryota; kingdom Metazoa; phylum Arthropoda; class Insecta; order Odonata; family Coenagrionidae; genus Ceriagrion; species Ceriagrion tenellum. Next base: position 12,963 of record CAUJGU010000108.1, on the reverse strand, counting down.
GAAATCGCTCAAGCAATCGCTTGAGCGATTTCGCTTCTTCATCTTCTTCTTCGCTTCTTCATCTTCTTCTTCTTAGTGGAATCTGTCGTCTGACAGGTTTCAACTGGATGCCCTCCATCACAGTCGGTCCTGAGCATCTTCTTTCATTTGCCTGTAACTTCGGCCATTTTTTAATGTCATCGAGCATTCCCATTCTTCTTCTTCCCATTCCTCGCTTTCCTTCTATTTTTCCCTTCTCTTCTTTCTTCTAAAAAGACAATTTTGGCGTAATATATGTCCCATCCAAGCTGTCTTCCTCTTTTTTATTTCCCTCAGCAGTTTTCTTTCTCCTCCTATTGTCATTAGTATTTCCTCATTTCTCATTCTATCCGTCCACTTCACCTCAAGCATTTTTCTCCACAACCACATTTCGAAACTGTCAAAGTACTTTTCATCTTTCTTTTTGACTGTCCATGTTTCGCTGCTGTAAGTCACCACACTCCATACAATACATTAAGTATTTACGCCACACTAATTTCAAGAACGGGATAATATTCTGAAATAAATTAATTTCTCGCATTTGGAGAAGCACCTCCAGTGGAAAGCATCTTTAAAAGTAAATAGCTCCCGCTCGCAATTATGAAAATGACAGTTTTTTGATTTCTTGAATAAAAGCACAGGTACGTTATTAAACAGCTCACTTGGATTATACCAATCTATGGGCTTTTTTGCCATGAACGCTTCAGTCATGAACAAATCTATTCAGGCTTTTGAAAAAAAGTTGGACGGATATTAATTGATGAGACATGTATTAATACACTATTTTGTCGAAAAGAGACACGTTTAAACATTAATCGCTGCGGAACATACGCAACATGAGAATAATTTTTTCTTGTTAATGCGGGGAAAAAGGATGAAACGGAGAACAGGAGGAGAGTTACAATACGTTGATCGATGGCAATGAGAGCAGTTCTGTTCGACGGTTTAATTACAGAGATAACGGAGGATTGGGATGGTTAAGGGTTTCGGTTGGCATGACGACGTTGTCGAGTTGGGGATTATTGCCCGTATTCATAGTCGTATTTCTAGGGGTTACCTGGGTATCCCCTAGACAGGTAACACATAGGGGTCTCCTACACTGAGCGTTTCATAAACCTTACCTGGGTAACACCCAGCCAGGGGACGCCAGGGTAAGAGATTTGGCGACAATCCCGCGGAAAAATACATGAACGGCTCCGCTGACTGGTTCTCGTGGTTTCGATGCTCATTTTTCACCGTAACCAAGCACGCTATAAACAATAATATAGTATAATGTTTCACGATGTTAATGAAAAACGATTTAAGGAATATGAGAGAACGTTTACAATATTACTTAAATATTTATCCAATATAAATGGTGAGGAATACGAGGGTGGGAAACTCAACGGCGTGCTGTTACAATTTTTGGTAAATTTTGAACTTTTCGTTGACTTGATGTTGACAGAGAGTTTGGTTTTTGAGTGTTTCATTAGAATCCGTTTATCTGCGTTTTAGTAAAATTTTTATAACTAAATTTATGTTTTCAAATATTTGAAAGTTTCGATAAAATTATGCCTTCATATATAAAGTTATAAAAAATAAATTTCAATATTCTGAAAATAATCTCAACATTTCTTGGAGTACGGTCAGTTTCTTTCGTAGACACGTTTATTTCACGATTTTACCTCAAACTAGTCATTTTATCGCTCACACACGTATTTTTGTGATTTTAAGAGGAAGTTTCATATGTAATTTTATGTTATCTCTGCAACATTGTTAAAAATAGTGACATACGTGTACGAGGGTTATGTTTCAATCTGAACGCAATTCTACGAATGGTTTTCTCCGATGGCGTCCATCACCCGCTAAATTTCTCCCGGCCGGCTACTTGACCCCTTGTAACACCTTTGTCCACTCGCGTTCTCGCAAGAGGCGAGGAAAAACTTGTAAGTAATAACGCAATAAAGTTTATTTGCTCCGGGTACAATACCCCTAAGAGCACCAATAATACAATATGTGGTGAGCGCATTTGATCCATGAAAATACAATAAATCTTGATAGAGTGAAATATAACCAAGTATTTCACATAAATATTTATCAACAAAACTTATATAAAGTGATTCAACATAGTATTAATAATATATTACAAATGTTATGAAAGTTTAAATTTAAAAAAATAATAAAGATATTTAAACACACTTAGATATTACAAAGCAATTATATACACAACACAAATTATTGAATTTTGACATAGAACATGTGACATTGATGTACATTGACAAAGAGAATTAGAATTTGATTCCTTTGTGTTGAAGGTAGTGATAAAGTTTCAGTATGAATGATTGTAGATTACGAATGTTCTTCAGATCTTTGGGGAGAAGATTCCATAATTATGTGGATCTAACCAAAAATTAGCTATGATATTTAGTAGTTCGGTGGGCAGGACAGTAAAAATTGGATGCTTCACTTCTTGTGTTCATAAGTCGGGACTGGGGTTGTTTTGTAAACAGGCCCAACAAATATTTTGGTTCAGAAATAGAAAATTAGGCGAACAGGAAAACACACAGAATGTAATTGCGCCTGTCTTTGACATTTAACCATGAACTTTTTTCCCTGTACGAAGAGACGTGATCATCATATCGAAGGTTGTAGATCAATCTAAGACATTAATTTTGAGTTCTCTGAAGTTTTTCGTAGAGTTCAACAGAGAGATCACCAAAAACGACTAATCTAAATGAGGGAATACTAGAGTTGTGACTAGCAGCTTCCTTGTATGAGTCGGCAAAATATGTTTCTGGATTTTAAGTTTATGGAGAATACCGTTCACCCTGTTTGAAATTTGGTGGATTTGATCGTTCCATGTTGGAGTCTTGTTCATCAGAATCCCCAGATTTTGGACGACGTTAGAATATTGAACAGTCACGCTGTCAATTTCCAAGCGTGGAATAATATCAAAGTTAATTTTATTGATTAATTTAGAATTTCCGACAGTAATAGATTTAGTTTTTGTATAGTTCAGGATTAGGTACTGTTTGACCCGCGCGGAAACTGCTTTAGCATCACGATGGACTTTCGTTACTCCTTCATGAAGGTCGTGCAGGTGACAGTGGTAATAGATCTGCAGATCGTCGGCATATAACGTATACTTACAGTGCTTTAAAACTTTAGGCATGTCCAATATGAATATTACAAACAACAACGGGCCAAGAACAGATTCCTGCGGGACACCTTGTACAATAGGTAACCATGACGAAATATCACCGATGGAATCCTTGACTGCCTGTTGTCGGTTCGTTAGATACGAATGGAACCAATTTAAAACAGAGGCAGAGAAGTTCAGGAGCTTCAATTTTTTGAGGAGGTTAACATGATTTACTCTGTCGTAAGCTTTGCTGAAGTCGAAAAGAACTAGAATGGTCACCAATTTTCTGGTAATGAATATTGTGGAAAGAGGGAGAGAGGGGGCGAGAGGGGGAGGGGGGAGAGGAGGGGAAGAGAGATGGCGCCACTCGCACACGCGTGAGCGGGGAACGGATCGCGTGAAATAATAACGGAGGTGTTGTAGGGAGAGAGAGAGAGGAGTTGTGGATTCGGGTGAAGAGAATAAAGACGCCCATCAGGTAATCGAATCGCAGTAAAAAGACAGCGAATTCAACGGAATGAGAAACTCTGTGCGTCGCATGTAAACAATGAGCGAGAATTCCGCGTTCAATCCAAGAGACAGCATGACCTTGATAACGAGGCAGCGAAAGTGTAAAGTGTCTGCGGGAGGAATTAAAAGACTATTACTATGCCTACAGGTATTTAATTTATCCAAATATGGAGAATAGAATTTCATTCGTAAAAAAACTGTATTAAACTCACGAGACTTCATAGAGATTTTATAAAACTGTATTAAACTCATGAGACTTCATTGAGATTTTATTTAACTGTATCAAAGTCACGAGACTATAGAGTTTTTGTAAAACCTAATAGGTTTATATATCTCATTAAGTTAGAAAGTTTAAGGCGTAACTTTGTGAATCTCACTTATAGCAATAACATATTAATTTCGTTTTCCACATGGGTTATCTTTTCTGCGATCCTAGTTTTCGTCATTTTACCTTGTTCAGGTACCAATTACAGAATGCCAATGGCCTGAATAGGCTATAGGAATGGCTGTGGGGTTCGGGTGACCTGCACGAAGGCAAGCATTCGCAACCTTACTTCATAGCGGCAGATGCTAAAGAAATACGAATACTTTTTTAGTGGCATCATGGCATTAAAGTGTTCGTTTTCATTTCTCTATCAAACTCGACGGGAAAGTTCGGTCGGGTCATGTTAAACTCGGATCCGTACAAAAAGTGGCAAAAATCTCTGAGGAGCAGGGATATATCTCCATGTGAAATTAAGCAACAACGCCAATGATCTTATCTGGAAAAACGGAAACTACTGTTTGATTCTCGATGCATACTTTTTCCACGGCTATGCGATAGCTTATCGACTGATATCGGCGTTGCCTTAGCTATCGATTATTTTTAACCGTAAAAAATTGTTGCGCTATTTGTAGGAACTGATTTTACCCTGGAACAGTTACTTCCATTGGTCGCTAATGTCTTTTATCGCTATAAAATCTTATTTTACATTTATAACTGATTTCTTATGATTACACTTCACTTGTAAGTACCTCACATACAAAATTGATAATAGAATATCGGCCTAATGTGACTGCATAAAAATCATTTTCTATGAGGAACATAGTTTTTCAATAAAAACATTAAGTAACAACCAACTAATGCAATAATATTTTCTTCTCTTTTCAGGTGAGTATTCTGGACTGCGAAATGGCAGTGGAACAGTCACTTAAAGTGGTAAGACTGCAAGTTTCTGTAATTAGACAAACTTTTACGTTGGGCTCACTTTTACTTGTTATCGTATCTCGTGTTCAAATAGCATCTTTTCTTGTAATCTACTCCCGTGTCAATTGTTACATTAGAGTAATTGTCGCTCTCGCGATCAATCGTGACGGGGCGCGAACTGATCTGTAAATAATTCGAACGCACCAGTTTCTAGTTGGTAATGACTGCGAGAGAAATTCTTTGATCATTTCGACAATTTGTTTCGGTCATCGGCCTCTTCAACGCTTTCTCAAACCGAGTATCCTCCAACAGCATTTTTCGTAAAATACAGCAGCATACATCACGATATTCAAAAGACGTGCACACCATACTGCAGCATTCTGTTAAAAAAATTTGATTAAAAAAATCTTTCTGGTTGAATTGGATTGGGAAAATGTGTGCGTCCTCTCTTCGCATTATCGTCGGTCATTCGAAGTGCTGCGTTGTTACCAGTGCGGAGATGTCATTACTTGTGCGTCGACGAGAAGTGACCGTGAGCTGGTACTATTCCTAAATTCGCTGGACATGCAGCATGGAAACATAATGAACCAAATGGAAAAAAGCTATTCTGGGATAATTAATGATTTAAATTAAAGTATCTCAATAAGAGAAAACGAGCATGGAATCGCCGTATTGGAGACGCATCCTAAACAGACCGCACCTTTCCATCCGACTCCTTCCACCACTAGAGGTGTGTCGTTCATGAATGAATCGTTCAGAATGAACGATTCAATGGCATGAACCGAATGAATTGAATCTACGCTTTCCACTCGAATCGTTCAAAATGAACGATTTGATGGAAGATTCAAATCCGCCGAATCCAAATCGTTCAATATGAACGATTTGTGTGGAAGATTCTGCTAGCAAATCTCCGAATCCGCCAAATCCAAATCGTTCAATAAGAACCCTGTAAATACCCTTGAAACACCTTGTCAAATGTCTTGTGTTTCCGAATTGGAGCATCACATTTCACCTTTTTGTTTGTTGTTTCACACACTAATATTTGAAATGCAGTAAGTCGACAGGTTCACATGGATTCGAGATTCACTTGGATTCGAGATTCAGTTGGATTCGAGGTTCACATGGATTCGAGATTCAGTTGGATTCGAGATTCACACGGATTCGAGATTCACATGGATTCGAGATTCACTAGTGGATTCGGTTTATTCGGTTCATTATGAACGATTTAAAGAACCGAATCATTGCCACGAATCAAATCCCATGAACCGAATCCACAAAATGAACCGAAATTCCCACCTCTATCCACCACTACGCACACACGTTCGCCGTTTTCCGCTCAATAGTCCGTTGACTGGTTAGTGTAACTCTTAAGGAGGTGAATTTCAACATTGATTTGAAAACAATTGAAACAATAGTTTTTTTAATTAATTTAATTAATTTTTATTGCTCCAAAAGAATAAATACAGAAAAAATACAAATAATACATTATTTAGATATCTAGTGGAGTTTTAGGAGGTAACCTATAAGGCGAACCTGTGTTTAGGTTACCATCAATTTGAAACACGACCATACATTGTTACGTATAGAACAAGAAAAAAATGTATATACCATCATTTCAAAATAATTCCTTTTAACAAGTATGTTTACAAAAATAAATAATTTTATTTAGCAAAATATATATTCGATTTTTTCATAGGTAAATAGTCAGTTTTTAACTTCTTTTAAAAACGAAGCAAGATTAGGTGCACATTTGTACTCAGAAGGTAATATGTTATGCATTTTTGGCCCAATATATAAAAAACTTCGCCTGTACAGAGACAATTTGGGCCTCGGCGCAAAGGTGTTAATGTTCTGCGAAAATTCCATAAACCTGGCCTATTTGAGACGGGAATTTTAGCACCACTCAGAAAAAAGTCTAAGTACTTTGTACACGTCCAAATGCCGAAGTGGGTGGGAGGGGTAGGGGTTAAGTAAAGGGAGTGGGAAGGGGGAGGAGAAGTGAGGGTATTTGGAGTAAGCCACGTCAAGGTGAAGGAAGGGACTGCGGGTGTAACACGGGGGTGAACGGAGAACATTTAAAAACAGAAGAATCATTTAAAAGGAACACATCAACGACACCTTGTCTCTTAACAATTTCAAAAATTTCTAAAAAAATCTAGTTTAAAACCTTTTTCATTTACATGTAAAACCTTTGGTAACAAATTACTTTTCTTTTCTACCTTCGTTACTCTTCCTTCCATACTTGTTGAATGGCTAGGCTATCCGCTTATCTATTCCTTGGTCGCCCTATTCTTCTATTTCCTTTCTGTAACTTATGTCTTCTACTCTCACCATCCTTCCTTCATCCACCATGCTATGTTTTGGTTTCATTTAATCATTCTATTCGTGCTTTCTTCTAGAGGTCCTATCTTTATTGTTTTCTGTCTTTGCATGTTCTTCGTATGTTTTCGTTTCCTCTCTCTTTCCAACTATGTTCTGTATCCTGTACCTTCAGCAGCACTTTCACCTCACCGGTTTCTAGTAGCCTTCCTGTTCTGGATGTTTCGCATCGAGTCTCCGCCATACACGTCTTTATTAGTCTCTTAGTAGTCTAATACATTCCAAATTTCGTTTCTACTCCTAAATATCTGTTCTTCCCCGCAGTGTCATTCAGGCATCCCTCCACCCATAAGGCTTTTTTCGTTCGTTGTCTAATTCCCTATAAAACCAAAATCACACGATACTTGACCTTGTACAAGTCCGAGTATGCAAGCTAGCATACTAGGACTTGAGCAAGATCAAGTATCGTGTGATACAGACCAAGCATACTGGAATCCTGCATGATCGCTAGCATACTAGCTGGTATCCTTGTTTTCGTAATTGGTGCGGTACTAGTTTGATACTTGCTCATAGTAGGACCTAGTAGCCGCCGACCAATCACCTTTGTTCTTTGCAATGCGGTCGTCAATTTTTGATGTCAGCGCCTCCATTGTCCCTCGTGACAATTGCAATTTCCCACGATCAAATATACAACTCAAACCTCACAACAATGCACAATGGCGTCTTTCACATTTTTGAACCATTCTTGCCCCTACTGCTACTATTACGGAAGGGCTAAAAGCCGTCGTCTTCGTTCGAAATCATCCATTTCGCTCGTCAAACTCTTTCCGCGACTGTACCAGATCAATGATCTACCAAACAGACCTTGTGCAAGTTCAAGTATCGTGTGATAGCTCCTAGGAAGGTTTCAAGCATGTTTAGGTTTCGTACTAGAAGTCCAGTACTCGCTAGCATCCTTGGACTTGTACAAGGTCAAGTATCGTGTGATTCAGGCTTAACCGAGTACAGACAGATCTATGCCTACGTATTTAAATATCATTTCCTGCCGCATAATTTTATCGTCTACAACTAGCTAGCATCTAACGGGTGTTTTGGCTGCGGCCATGCAATTTGTCTCTGATGCTGAGGTTGTTATTGTCATTGTCGAACACACAAAACTCAACAATACACAGCTGCATTATTTTCTTGTTCAAACAACTCTTCCCAATTACCAGCTACCACCTACTCGCATAAATAAATCAACCGACTCTCTATCCCAGTGGTTTTTTAAGAGTTTTCTAACGCCCCCTAAGTAGTGGTGAGCTTGCTTCTTCCCGAGGTGGGGGTGGCGAAAAGAAACAAGGGGTGGCTGAGGGCGCTGAAGTCGCTGGTCCTGGCAGAACAGCGGTCGTGGGCAATGGTCATTGGAAATTTTCATTCTGAGATTGAAACTATACATTGTTATCCACACTTCCTTCTTGGACTTGTAAAGTAAATGCAAAAATTGTTTAAATAATTTATTTCTTAAAATAATCAGTTATGATTATTCATTTTTATGAAATTTTTTATAATCGCTCAATAGTTGCCATTTATTTCTATATAAACTGTGACTTATCCGATTCCTGAACTCAGTAGAAGGATAGTAAAGTATCTTAACTATTGGATTTGAAGTATACATTAAAATTATCTTATTTTAATTTAATTTTATTAATCTAATTGACTTGATCATACTGTCTAATAATCTTAAAGTTTCAGTTTAATCCCTCAGTGAGCGCGTAAAATTTTGGTACGTGATTATGCGCGTGGGCCACACACACACCAGTGGCCCAAATTCAATTTTTTTATTGACAAATTATCAATTTTTTTGGAACTATTTTCACAAGCAATAAATTTAGACTAATATTTATCGTTTACTTAGGTTTTTTTACTATGGAATATATTTATTGCCATTAATGGAACAAAACCCAAATTCATTGAAAAGTCGTGATATATTTTGAGCATCAAACATCCATTGTGACAAAATTTATGTAATATATCCAACAATTTTAATATGACTGATTATAATATTGTAATTTATTAATACCATATGAATAATATGTAATATAATAATGCCGACAGAAAAAGGTCAAAGAGTTAGTCGCGTTGGACACATTTGTGGCCCCAGTCACGCTGGCTTCCTTTCGCGCGCTATTTAACGCTAACCCTGCAACAATTTGTTACGAACGACCATGTGAGACTATTGAGGACATAATAATGTGCTGCTACAAAAAACTTACAAGTATATAATGCCATCCTATGAGAAACGGCACACAATTGAAACACTGCGGACCACGGGCCCACGCCACGTGGGTTGAAGAAAGGTTTATGTTGACAAAGGGGCGTTGGCTCGAAAGAGCTTGGAAAACGCTGCACCGAACCGTCTCCCCATGTGTGCCATTGCCGTCAACACTCCTCCCCTTCCTGCAGTGCTCGTATGAGGGCACTGCACTCGCTGTTTAAAGCCACGTTGCGACGGACCCCTCGTGTGGACCCCCCCCCTGACTTCCCCCGGGCATCCGTCAACACCCGCTAGTTCCATCCCCTATAGTAGTCACGTCCTTTGCCTCCTCACATCCTAAGACGCTCTCCGCTCTAGGGAGTTTCAACCTTGAATTTATCTGGGCAACTTCTATGGTGACGGACTGAGTGAACCACGCCTGTAGCTTCTTCCATTCCGTCGTTGTGCGTTGCAGTAGCGTCTTAAAGAAGTTTGGGCGAGATGTCTCCTTAATTTATATTCACTTTATTTAAATATAAAGTAAGTCATTACATAATACTGATTATAACAAAATACTATCCACTGATTCCACTAATTTTCGAGATGTTTTTCGAGTCAAAGATGCTGTTTTCAATGAGAGATGGTATACCTGTGCGCTCCAGAGAGTCATCTAAGTCAAAGATGAACTTAGTAGAAAATTGTACTGTGAGGGTTAATCCCCATTATCTATTGTAATATCTTTGTTTTTTCGTATTTTGTTAATGTCTTTGTTTTTCTTTGTACATACTTGTATTTTGGGATTTACTCGGTTCATACCGATCTATGTTACCACCCGTCCATATGGTCGACTTGTTACAATTTCTTTTAATAATAATATGTATCTACGACCTGAATATAAGAACCTTGCTCGCAATTGTACCACAATATCGCAGAATACGTCGTGCCATTAAAGGTACAAGTTTGCTAAATGAGTACTTGGCAAGTGCGACGATAAAGTTTTCAGCTGTTTCTTCCTGATCTGGCCTCACTTGGAATGCGCTGACTGTATTTGGGATCCTCATGTAATCTAAAAAAAAACGAGTGAACGCGTGCAGCAAGGAACGGTGAGATATGTAAAGGGCCGTTATGTTAATTTCGTTAGTATAGTAAACATAAAATCTTCAGATACAGTCAAATATCTTGGAATTACCTTAACATCTGATATATCGTGGGGATTACATATACAGAACTTATTTGGCGCAGCATTAAAGAAACTAGGTTTTGCTAAGCGTATAATAGAAAGGTCCTCGGATGAAAAAGTCATAAAGAGATGCTACTTCGCTCTGGTTAGGCCACATCTCGAATACGCCGCGAGCATTTGGGACACTGGTCAAATAGATTTTTAAAAAATTAATAAAATACAAAGGAAAGCAGCGCGCTTCATTAAAAACTGTTACGAGCGTACTATGTATTGTCTCACAACTTTTAGAGGGATTAAGGTGGGAGCCCCTAGAGACTCGGAGGCTGCACGCTAGGCTTAGGATGCTTGAGATATTCGGAACTGATATTTTTCAGAGCGACATAGAGAATATTATCATGACTCCTCACTACATCTCTAGGTCTGACAGATGCGATAAAATAAGAGAGATACTCTGCCGAACAGATAGGTACAAAAACTCGTTCTTTTCGCGAACAATGAGCGACCACAGTAAAAACTGAACTCCTCTAAATATACTCTAAAAATACATGTCACCTTTCCATCTCCAAAAACTTACACCTTTACACGACTGGTAACCAAACACCCCCTGCCACACGCCCTTGCGGCGGCTCGCAGGCAACCGATATGGGAATCGCTTTCAGACCGTCGATTAAAAATTAGGTTTTATCTTTTATGTTAAATCAAAAACAATTCATATTCTGACGATGCTATTAATACCTTGCGACCTACAACATATTCCGGCAGATCAGATCTTGTTAATAAAATTTGGGCACTAGACTGCAGAATAGACAGGTTAAATTTGTCATTTTTACCATGAACAATAAGGGACCCTAACGGCTGACGATGAGAATTCTAACTAAGCTTATCAATTTTAGTGTAACTAGTTCATTCGTTACCTCCCCAACGCCTTTACCCTTACCAGCTACCTAGGTTCAACTGCACGCCTTGCATGCTTGCGTCATAACCCTAGTATCTCTGTACATTAGTGCAGTCGTAAAAACATTCATACCAAGGAGCTTACCTTTACGGTATCCGAGAAATTTTACCTACTGACAGGTTTTTTCGGGTTTTTGCTAATACAATGGTAGCTGTAGTTACATAAACTTAAGTAGTGAATTCTGTAATGCGTGCTGGTGATTACTCGTCCCCTGCCACACACCCTTGAGTTTTCAAAGATGAAGAAAGAGTTTCAAAGATGAAGATAAAAATAAATCTGTGGAATATTTTATGTTCAAACCATGAATTTGAAACTAAAGACCCTTTTTCAGAACAGATTCTCACCAGGTTTTTACCATTATCATTACCTCAATGGACACACGAACCAATGGACCAACTACTCTCTCAGATGCATCATTTTTTTACACCAATCCAGCCATTCATGTCGCCCTGTACAATTACTTTCACATTCTTTCAAACCCTCTCTCACTTTTAGCCGTAACTCACTTTTTGGTCTTTTACTTTCTCAATCTTTGGCGCTTAACATGCCACCATCACAAATATACGTATTAACTTATTTATTACGTATTACATCCTGACAACAAGAATCAATTAGCATTAACCGAAGCACTCAAAAGCTCTGATGAGTTCAACACATCTGAGGAACATCAAAAGTGGTACAGAGGTGACCAAAATGGCGAGAAATATTGCTCATACCTTGATTATGGCTATCAGTCTCTTAGATTCTCGTCCATGCATTACATGGAGATGATAATCACGAGAGGCGATGGGAAAAATTTCAGGCCTGCTTAAATAAACGGCTTTAATCTTTCTACCTCTCCATATCTCCTGCTAAAACCACCTACTTGCGTGTTCCTTGCATTTAACAGAAAATAAACCTTGAATTTATCTGGGCAACTTCTATGGTGACGGACTGAGTGAACCACGCCTGTAGCTTCTTCCATTCCGTCGTTGTGCGTTGCAGTAGCGTCTTAAAGAAGTTTGGGCGAGATGTCTCCTTAATTTATATTCACTTTATTTGAATATAAAGTAAGTCATTATATAATCCTGTTGATAGCAAAATACCTTCCACTGATTCCACTAATTTGCGAGATGTTTTTCAAGTCAAGGATGCTGTTTTCAATGAGAGATGGTATACCTGTGCACTCCAGAGAGTCATCTAAGTCAAAGAGGAACTTCTGAAGCACAGATCAGCCCCATAAATGTAACGGTATGTAGTTCGTTAGTGGTCTAAATATTTTTGTGAAACAATTTTTACTCCTTGCAATTTTCCTTATAAAATGGCAAAAATATATACGGTTAAGGAGTTCTCGGCGTATGGCTGCAAACAAATAAGACAAGTTAATGTACGAAATATGTAAATAAACTAACTACTAAGAATTTTGCTTATTTTGAAAAAGAGTTTTGCGCCATTAATG
>CAUJGU010000107.1:0-21428 GCA_963169105.1 Ceriagrion tenellum | reverse complement strand
CTAGGCAATTGATTTACATTTTTAAACCCGAATCTGCAACCGAAATTGCCCTTAGCGAGGTGTTCGTGCAACGGGAATATGAAAGATTTCACAAATACAGGGAAAGGTAACATACGAGGGCTGCCAGATTTTCGGCTTCATGTCAAGACAGTACACAATATATTCAGGCAACATTAAACAGAAAAAATCATAGGTACAAAAAATTCATTACCCACCTTCTAATTTGTTACGATGCGTGACGTCTTGTTCTATAGACCAATTTGAGAAAATGTCACCGCCAAGCTTACCTGTAATTATACCAGCCATGAGTGCCGCCACGCCGAAACCAGGGAAAAAAACCATTTCGTAAACTTTCGTGACTACGTCTATGAAGAAAAGTTTACCTTCAAACGTCTAGAATCATGCAGCACGGACCAATTCTCAGCTACTTTCCTCTCGCGCGGTCCGGCGTCTGACGAATCTCACACTGCGATGTTACTTAGCAACGGTGACTACGCTACGGGCATTATTGTATTTCTCCTCCGTGAGCAGGCGAATTGCGCGTGAATGGTGGCCAATGTAATGAAACAGGTACATACACTTACATTCGCCTTTATATCCATATATATTAATGTATAAAAATTACAGGGTTTGTCTGTCTTAAATACAGATCAACAGTTTTAATCCTATCGTACTGAAACTTTGGAGAGTAATAGTTCAAGGCAGGAGGACATTAATGCGGCACTGTAAAAAAATCTCAGGGCCCATAAGGGGGCCCTTGGGTGGTTTTACGGTACGTATTAGGTTTTGTGTAGTGGTTTCAGTTTTTACTTTTTTAAATTACTTCCGCTCAAGATAGAGAGTTGGAATTTTTTCATTAAATGTCAGAAGGAATGAAGATTTGAATTCTTTCAAACAGTTATCCTTTAAAATTTCGTAATTGATTGAAAAATACGTTTTTAGCTGCTAAAACGCATATTTTTCTGTCAACGAAGAATGCCATATTCGCATGAGAACCAGATTTCTTAAAACTTAACATTTCTTGTGAAACTCAAATGCTGACTGCACATACGGAAATGTCACTTCCGATAGATTAGTTGGCGACTAGGCAATTGATTTACATTTTTAAACCCGAATCTGCAACCGAAATTGCCCTTAGCGAGGTGTTCGTGCAACGGGAATATGAAAGATTTCACAAATACAGGGAAAGGTAACATACGAGGGCTGCCAGATTTTCGGCTTCATGTCAAAACAGTACACATAATATTCAGGCTAAGACAACATGAAACGGAAACATAAAAAATCATCACCACAAAAAATTTATTAGCCACCTTGTAATTTCTTTCCATGCATGACGGCTTGTTCTATACACCATTCCGAGAAAATGTCACCGCCAAGCTTACCTGTAATTATACCAGCCATGAGTGCCGCCACGCCGAAACCAGGGAAAAAAACCATTTCGTAAACTTTCGTGACTACGTCTATGAAGAAAATTTTACCTTCAAACGTCTAGAATCATGCAGCACGGACCAATTCTCAGCTACTTTCCTCTCGCGCGGTCCGGCGTCTGACGAATCTCACACTGCGATGTTACTTAGCAACGGTGACTACGCTACGGGCATTATTGTATTTCTCCTCCGTGAGCAGGCGAATTGCGCGTGAATGGTGGCCAATGTAATGAAACAGGTACATACACCTACATTCGCCTTTATATCCATATATATTTATGTATAAAAATTACAGGGTTTGTCTGTCTTAAAGACAAATCAACAGTTTAAATCCTATCGTACTGAAACTTTGGAGAGTAATAGTTCAAGGCAGGAGGACATCAATGCGGCACTGTAAAAAAATCTCAGGGCCCATAAGGGGGCCCTTGGGTGGTTTTACGGTACGTATTGGGTTTTGTGTAGTGGTTTCAGTTTTTACTTTTTTAAATTACTTCCGCTCAAGATAGAGAGTTGGAATTTTTTCATTAAATGTCAGAAGGAATGAAGATTTGAATTCTTTCAAACAGTTATCCTTTAAAATTTCGTAATTGATTGAAAAATACGTTTTTAGCTGCTAAAACGCATATTTTTCTGTCAACGAAGAATGCCATATTCGCATGAGAACCAGATTTCTTAAAACTTAACATTTCTTGTGAAACTCAAATGCTGACTGCACATACGGAAATGTCACTTCCGATAGATTAGTTGGCGACTAGGCAATTGATTTACATTTTTAAACCCGAATCTGCAACCGAAATTGCCCTTAGCGAGGTGTTCGTGCAACGGGAATATGAAAGATTTCACAAATACAGGGAAAGGTAACATACGAGGGCTGCCAGATTTTCGGCTTCATGTCAAGACAGTACACAATATATTCAGGCAACATTAAACAGAAAAAATCATAGGTACAAAAAATTCATTACCCACCTTCTAATTTGTTACGATGCGTGACGTCTTGTTCTATAGACCAATTTGAGAAAATGTCACCGCCAAGCTTACCTGTAATTATACCAGCCATGAGTGCCGCCACGCCGAAACCAGGGAAAAAAACCATTTCGTAAACTTTCGTGACTACGTCTATGAAGAAAAGTTTACCTTCAAACGTCTAGAATCATGCAGCACGGACCAATTCTCAGCTACTTTCCTCTCGCGCGGTCCGGCGTCTGACGAATCTCACACTGCGATGTTACTTAGCAACGGTGACTACGCTACGGGCATTATTGTATTTCTCCTCCGTGAGCAGGCGAATTGCGCGTGAATGGTGGCCAATGTAATGAAACAGGTACATACACTTACATTCGCCTTTATATCCATATATATTAATGTATAAAAATTACAGGGTTTGTCTGTCTTAAATACAGATCAACAGTTTTAATCCTATCGTACTGAAACTTTGGAGAGTAATAGTTCAAGGCAGGAGGACATTAATGCGGCACTGTAAAAAAATCTCAGGGCCCATAAGGGGGCCCTTGGGTGGTTTTACGGTACGTATTAGGTTTTGTGTAGTGGTTTCAGTTTTTACTTTTTTAAATTACTTCCGCTCAAGATAGAGAGTTGGAATTTTTTCATTAAATGTCAGAAGGAATGAAGATTTGAATTCTTTCAAACAGTTATCCTTTAAAATTTCGTAATTGATTGAAAAATACGTTTTTAGCTGCTAAAACGCATATTTTTCTGTCAACGAAGAATGCCATATTCGCATGAGAACCAGATTTCTTAAAACTTAACATTTCTTGTGAAACTCAAATGCTGACTGCACATACGGAAATGTCACTTCCGATAGATTAGTTGGCGACTAGGCAATTGATTTACATTTTTAAACCCGAATCTGCAACCGAAATTGCCCTTAGCGAGGTGTTCGTGCAACGGGAATATGAAAGATTTCACAAATACAGGGAAAGGTAACATACGAGGGCTGCCAGATTTTCGGCTTCATGTCAAAACAGTACACATAATATTCAGGCTAAGACAACATGAAACGGAAACATAAAAAATCATCACCACAAAAAATTTATTAGCCACCTTGTAATTTCTTTCCATGCATGACGGCTTGTTCTATACACCATTCCGAGAAAATGTCACCGCCAAGCTTACCTGTAATTATACCAGCCATGAGTGCCGCCACGCCGAAACCAGGGAAAAAAACCATTTCGTAAACTTTCGTGACTACGTCTATGAAGAAAATTTTACCTTCAAACGTCTAGAATCATGCAGCACGGACCAATTCTCAGCTACTTTCCTCTCGCGCGGTCCGGCGTCTGACGAATCTCACACTGCGATGTTACTTAGCAACGGTGACTACGCTACGGGCATTATTGTATTTCTCCTCCGTGAGCAGGCGAATTGCGCGTGAATGGTGGCCAATGTAATGAAACAGGTACATACACCTACATTCGCCTTTATATCCATATATATTTATGTATAAAAATTACAGGGTTTGTCTGTCTTAAAGACAAATCAACAGTTTAAATCCTATCGTACTGAAACTTTGGAGAGTAATAGTTCAAGGCAGGAGGACATCAATGCGGCACTGTAAAAAAATCTCAGGGCCCATAAGGGGGCCCTTGGGTGGTTTTACGGTACGTATTGGGTTTTGTGTAGTGGTTTCAGTTTTACTTTTTTAAATTACTTCCGCTCAAGATAGAGAGTTGGAATTTTTTCATTAAATGTCAGAAGGAATGAAGATTTGAATTCTTTCAAACAGTTATCCTTTAAAATTTCGTAATTGATTGAAAAATACGTTTTTAGCTGCTAAAACGCATATTTTTCTGTCAACGAAGAATGCCATATTCGCATGAGAACCAGATTTCTTAAAACTTAACATTTCTTGTGAAACTCAAATGCTGACTGCACATACGGAAATGTCACTTCCGATAGATTAGTTGGCGACTAGGCAATTGATTTACATTTTTAAACCCGAATCTGCAACCGAAATTGCCCTTAGCGAGGTGTTCGTGCAACGGGAATATGAAAGATTTCACAAATACAGGGAAAGGTAACATACGAGGGCTGCCAGATTTTCGGCTTCATGTCAAGACAGTACACAATATATTCAGGCAACATTAAACAGAAAAAATCATAGGTACAAAAAATTCATTACCCACCTTCTAATTTGTTACGATGCGTGACGTCTTGTTCTATAGACCAATTTGAGAAAATGTCACCGCCAAGCTTACCTGTAATTATACCAGCCATGAGTGCCGCCACGCCGAAACCAGGGAAAAAAACCATTTCGTAAACTTTCGTGACTACGTCTATGAAGAAAATTTTACCTTCAAACGTCTAGAATCATGCAGCACGGACCAATTCTCAGCTACTTTCCTCTCGCGCGGTCCGGCGTCTGACGAATCTCACACTGCGATGTTACTTAGCAACGGTGACTACGCTACGGGCATTATTGTATTTCTCCTCCGTGAGCAGGCGAATTGCGCGTGAATGGTGGCCAATGTAATGAAACAGGTACATACACCTACATTCGCCTTTATATCCATATATATTTATGTATAAAAATTACAGGGTTTGTCTGTCTTAAAGACAAATCAACAGTTTAAATCCTATCGTACTGAAACTTTGGAGAGTAATAGTTCAAGGCAGGAGGACATCAATGCGGCACTGTAAAAAAATCTCAGGGCCCATAAGGGGGCCCTTGGGTGGTTTTACGGTACGTATTGGGTTTTGTGTAGTGGTTTCAGTTTTTACTTTTTTAAATTACTTCCGCTCAAGATAGAGAGTTGGAATTTTTTCATTAAATGTCAGAAGGAATGAAGATTTGAATTCTTTCAAACAGTTATCCTTTAAAATTTCGTAATTGATTGAAAAATACGTTTTTAGCTGCTAAAACGCATATTTTTCTGTCAACGAAGAATGCCATATTCGCATGAGAACCAGATTTCTTAAAACTTAACATTTCTTGTGAAACTCAAATGCTGACTGCACATACGGAAATGTCACTTCCGATAGATTAGTTGGCGACTAGGCAATTGATTTACATTTTTAAACCCGAATCTGCAACCGAAATTGCCCTTAGCGAGGTGTTCGTGCAACGGGAATATGAAAGATTTCACAAATACAGGGAAAGGTAACATACGAGGGCTGCCAGATTTTCGGCTTCATGTCAAGACAGTACACAATATATTCAGGCAACATTAAACAGAAAAAATCATAGGTACAAAAAATTCATTACCCACCTTCTAATTTGTTACGATGCGTGACGTCTTGTTCTATAGACCAATTTGAGAAAATGTCACCGCCAAGCTTACCTGTAATTATACCAGCCATGAGTGCCGCCACGCCGAAACCAGGGAAAAAAACCATTTCGTAAACTTTCGTGACTACGTCTATGAAGAAAAGTTTACCTTCAAACGTCTAGAATCATGCAGCACGGACCAATTCTCAGCTACTTTCCTCTCGCGCGGTCCGGCGTCTGACGAATCTCACACTGCGATGTTACTTAGCAACGGTGACTACGCTACGGGCATTATTGTATTTCTCCTCCGTGAGCAGGCGAATTGCGCGTGAATGGTGGCCAATGTAATGAAACAGGTACATACACTTACATTCGCCTTTATATCCATATATATTAATGTATAAAAATTACAGGGTTTGTCTGTCTTAAATACAGATCAACAGTTTTAATCCTATCGTACTGAAACTTTGGAGAGTAATAGTTCAAGGCAGGAGGACATTAATGCGGCACTGTAAAAAAATCTCAGGGCCCATAAGGGGGCCCTTGGGTGGTTTTACGGTACGTATTAGGTTTTGTGTAGTGGTTTCAGTTTTTACTTTTTTAAATTACTTCCGCTCAAGATAGAGAGTTGGAATTTTTTCATTAAATGTCAGAAGGAATGAAGATTTGAATTCTTTCAAACAGTTATCCTTTAAAATTTCGTAATTGATTGAAAAATACGTTTTTAGCTGCTAAAACGCATATTTTTCTGTCAACGAAGAATGCCATATTCGCATGAGAACCAGATTTCTTAAAACTTAACATTTCTTGTGAAACTCAAATGCTGACTGCACATACGGAAATGTCACTTCCGATAGATTAGTTGGCGACTAGGCAATTGATTTACATTTTTAAACCCGAATCTGCAACCGAAATTGCCCTTAGCGAGGTGTTCGTGCAACGGGAATATGAAAGATTTCACAAATACAGGGAAAGGTAACATACGAGGGCTGCCAGATTTTCGGCTTCATGTCAAAACAGTACACATAATATTCAGGCTAAGACAACATGAAACGGAAACATAAAAAATCATCACCACAAAAAATTTATTAGCCACCTTGTAATTTCTTTCCATGCATGACGGCTTGTTCTATACACCATTCCGAGAAAATGTCACCGCCAAGCTTACCTGTAATTATACCAGCCATGAGTGCCGCCACGCCGAAACCAGGGAAAAAAACCATTTCGTAAACTTTCGTGACTACGTCTATGAAGAAAATTTTACCTTCAAACGTCTAGAATCATGCAGCACGGACCAATTCTCAGCTACTTTCCTCTCGCGCGGTCCGGCGTCTGACGAATCTCACACTGCGATGTTACTTAGCAACGGTGACTACGCTACGGGCATTATTGTATTTCTCCTCCGTGAGCAGGCGAATTGCGCGTGAATGGTGGCCAATGTAATGAAACAGGTACATACACTTACATTCGCCTTTATATCCATATATATTAATGTATAAAAATTACAGGGTTTGTCTGTCTTAAATACAGATCAACAGTTTTAATCCTATCGTACTGAAACTTTGGAGAGTAATAGTTCAAGGCAGGAGGACATTAATGCGGCACTGTAAAAACATCTCAAGGGCCCATAAGGGGCCCTTGGGTGGTTTTACGGTACGTATTGGGTTTTGTGTAGTGGTTTCAGTTTTTACTTTTTTAAATTACTTCCGCTCAAGATAGAGAGTTGGAATTTTTTCATTAAATGTCAGAAGGAATGAAGATTTGAATTCTTTCAAACAGTTATCCTTTAAAATTTCGTAATTGATTGAAAAATACGTTTTTAGCTGCTAAAACGCATATTTTTCTGTCAACGAAGAATGCCATATTCGCATGAGAACCAGATTTCTTAAAACTTAACATTTCTTGTGAAACTCAAATGCTGACTGCACATACGGAAATGTCACTTCCGATAGATTAGTTGGCGACTAGGCAATTGATTTACATTTTTAAACCCGAATCTGCAACCGAAATTGCCCTTAGCGAGGTGTTCGTGCAACGGGAATATGAAAGATTTCACAAATACAGGGAAAGGTAACATACGAGGGCTGCCAGATTTTCGGCTTCATGTCAAGACAGTACACAATATATTCAGGCAACATTAAACAGAAAAAATCATAGGTACAAAAAATTCATTACCCACCTTCTAATTTGTTACGATGCGTGACGTCTTGTTCTATAGACCAATTTGAGAAAATGTCACCGCCAAGCTTACCTGTAATTATACCAGCCATGAGTGCCGCCACGCCGAAACCAGGGAAAAAAACCATTTCGTAAACTTTCGTGACTACGTCTATGAAGAAAAGTTTACCTTCAAACGTCTAGAATCATGCAGCACGGACCAATTCTCAGCTACTTTCCTCTCGCGCGGTCCGGCGTCTGACGAATCTCACACTGCGATGTTACTTAGCAACGGTGACTACGCTACGGGCATTATTGTATTTCTCCTCCGTGAGCAGGCGAATTGCGCGTGAATGGTGGCCAATGTAATGAAACAGGTACATACACTTACATTCGCCTTTATATCCATATATATTAATGTATAAAAATTACAGGGTTTGTCTGTCTTAAATACAGATCAACAGTTTTAATCCTATCGTACTGAAACTTTGGAGAGTAATAGTTCAAGGCAGGAGGACATTAATGCGGCACTGTAAAAAAATCTCAGGGCCCATAAGGGGGCCCTTGGGTGGTTTTACGGTACGTATTAGGTTTTGTGTAGTGGTTTCAGTTTTTACTTTTTTAAATTACTTCCGCTCAAGATAGAGAGTTGGAATTTTTTCATTAAATGTCAGAAGGAATGAAGATTTGAATTCTTTCAAACAGTTATCCTTTAAAATTTCGTAATTGATTGAAAAATACGTTTTTAGCTGCTAAAACGCATATTTTTCTGTCAACGAAGAATGCCATATTCGCATGAGAACCAGATTTCTTAAAACTTAACATTTCTTGTGAAACTCAAATGCTGACTGCACATACGGAAATGTCACTTCCGATAGATTAGTTGGCGACTAGGCAATTGATTTACATTTTTAAACCCGAATCTGCAACCGAAATTGCCCTTAGCGAGGTGTTCGTGCAACGGGAATATGAAAGATTTCACAAATACAGGGAAAGGTAACATACGAGGGCTGCCAGATTTTCGGCTTCATGTCAAAACAGTACACATAATATTCAGGCTAAGACAACATGAAACGGAAACATAAAAAATCATCACCACAAAAAATTTATTAGCCACCTTGTAATTTCTTTCCATGCATGACGGCTTGTTCTATACACCATTCCGAGAAAATGTCACCGCCAAGCTTACCTGTAATTATACCAGCCATGAGTGCCGCCACGCCGAAACCAGGGAAAAAAACCATTTCGTAAACTTTCGTGACTACGTCTATGAAGAAAATTTTACCTTCAAACGT
Organism: Ceriagrion tenellum; assembly: GCA_963169105.1. NCBI lineage: Eukaryota > Metazoa > Arthropoda > Insecta > Odonata > Coenagrionidae > Ceriagrion > Ceriagrion tenellum. Next base: position 12,324 of record CAUJGU010000107.1, on the reverse strand, counting down.
CTAGAATCATGCAGCACGGACCAATTCTCAGCTACTTTCCTCTCGCGCGGTCCCGGCGTCTGACGAATCTCACACTGCGATGTTACTTAGCAACGGTGACTACGCTACGGGCATTATTGTATTTCTCCTCCGTGAGCAGGCGAATTGCGCGTGAATGGTGGCCAATGTAATGAAACAGGTACATACACCTACATTCGCCTTTATATCCATATATATTTATGTATAAAAATTACAGGGTTTGTCTGTCTTAAAGACAAATCAACAGTTTAAATCCTATCGTACTGAAACTTTGGAGAGTAATAGTTCAAGGCAGGAGGACATCAATGCGGCACTGTAAAAAAATCTCAGGGCCCATAAGGGGGCCCTTGGGTGGTTTTACGGTACGTATTGGGTTTTGTGTAGTGGTTTCAGTTTTTACTTTTTTAAATTACTTCCGCTCAAGATAGAGAGTTGGAATTTTTTCATTAAATGTCAGAAGGAATGAAGATTTGAATTCTTTCAAACAGTTATCCTTTAAAATTTCGTAATTGATTGAAAAATACGTTTTTAGCTGCTAAAACGCATATTTTTCTGTCAACGAAGAATGCCATATTCGCATGAGAACCAGATTTCTTAAAACTTAACATTTCTTGTGAAACTCAAATGCTGACTGCACATACGGAAATGTCACTTCCGATAGATTAGTTGGCGACTAGGCAATTGATTTACATTTTTAAACCCGAATCTGCAACCGAAATTGCCCTTAGCGAGGTGTTCGTGCAACGGGAATATGAAAGATTTCACAAATACAGGGAAAGGTAACATACGAGGGCTGCCAGATTTTCGGCTTCATGTCAAGACAGTACACAATATATTCAGGCAACATTAAACAGAAAAAATCATAGGTACAAAAAATTCATTACCCACCTTCTAATTTGTTACGATGCGTGACGTCTTGTTCTATAGACCAATTTGAGAAAATGTCACCGCCAAGCTTACCTGTAATTATACCAGCCATGAGTGCCGCCACGCCGAAACCAGGGAAAAAAACCATTTCGTAAACTTTCGTGACTACGTCTATGAAGAAAAGTTTACCTTCAAACGTCTAGAATCATGCAGCACGGACCAATTCTCAGCTACTTTCCTCTCGCGCGGTCCGGCGTCTGACGAATCTCACACTGCGATGTTACTTAGCAACGGTGACTACGCTACGGGCATTATTGTATTTCTCCTCCGTGAGCAGGCGAATTGCGCGTGAATGGTGGCCAATGTAATGAAAACAGGTACATACACTTACATTCGCCTTTATATCCATATATATTAATGTATAAAAATTACAGGGTTTGTCTGTCTTAAATACAGATCAACAGTTTTAATCCTATCGTACTGAAACTTTGGAGAGTAATAGTTCAAGGCAGGAGGACATTAATGCGGCACTGTAAAAAAATCTCAGGGCCCATAAGGGGGCCCTTGGGTGGTTTTACGGTACGTATTAGGTTTTGTGTAGTGGTTTCAGTTTTTACTTTTTTAAATTACTTCCGCTCAAGATAGAGAGTTGGAATTTTTTCATTAAATGTCAGAAGGAATGAAGATTTGAATTCTTTCAAACAGTTATCCTTTAAAATTTCGTAATTGATTGAAAATACGTTTTTAGCTGCTAAAACGCATATTTTTCTGTCAACGAAGAATGCCATATTCGCATGAGAACCAGATTTCTTAAAACTTAACATTTCTTGTGAAACTCAATGCTGACTGCACATACGGAAATGTCACTTCCGATAGATTAGTTGGCGACTAGGCAATTGATTTACATTTTTAAACCCGAATCTGCAACCGAAATTGCCCTTAGCGAGGTGTTCGTGCAACGGGAATATGAAAGATTTCACAAATACAGGGAAAGGTAACATACGAGGGCTGCCAGATTTTCGGCTTCATGTCAAAACAGTACACATAATATTCAGGCTAAGACAACATGAAACGGAAACATAAAAATCATCACCACAAAAAATTTATTAGCCACCTTGTAATTTCTTTCCATGCATGACGGCTTGTTCTATACACCATTCCGAGAAAATGTCACCGCCAAGCTTACTGTAATTATACCAGCCATGAGTGCCGCCACGCCGAAACCAGGGAAAAAAACCATTTCGTAAACTTTCGTGACTACGTCTATGAAGAAAATTTTACCTTCAAACGTCTAGAATCATGCAGCACGGACCAATTCTCAGCTACTTTCCTCTCGCGCGGTCCGGCGTCTGACGAATCTCACACTGCGATGTTACTTAGCAACGGTGACTACGCTACGGGCATTATTGTATTTCTCCTCCGTGAGCAGGCGAATTGCGCGTGAATGGTGGCCAATGTAATGAAACAGGTACATACACCTACATTCGCCTTTATATCCATATATATTTATGTATAAAAATTACAGGGTTTGTCTGTCTTAAAGACAAATCAACAGTTTAAATCCTATCGTACTGAAACTTTGGAGAGTAATAGTTCAAGGCAGGAGGACATCAATGCGGCACTGTAAAAAAATCTCAGGGCCCATAAGGGGGCCCTTGGTGGTTTTACGGTACGTATTGGGTTTTGTGTAGTGGTTTCAGTTTTACTTTTTTAAATTACTTCCGCTCAAGATAGAGAGTTGGAATTTTTTCATTAAATGTCAGAAGGAATGAAGATTTGAATTCTTTCAAACAGTTATCCTTTAAAATTTCGTAATTGATTGAAAAATACGTTTTTAGCTGCTAAAACGCATATTTTTCTGTCAACGAAGAATGCCATATTCGCATGAGAACCAGATTTCTTAAAACTTAACATTTCTTGTGAAACTCAAATGCTGACTGCACATACGGAAATGTCACTTCCGATAGATTAGTTGGCGACTAGGCAATTGATTTACATTTTTAAACCCGAATCTGCAACCGAAATTGCCCTTAGCGAGGTGTTCGTGCAACGGGAATATGAAAGATTTCACAAATACAGGGAAAGGTAACATACGAGGGCTGCCAGATTTTCGGCTTCATGTCAAGACAGTACACAATATATTCAGGCAACATTAAACAGAAAAAATCATAGGTACAAAAAATTCATTACCCACCTTCTAATTTGTTACGATGCGTGACGTCTTGTTCTATAGACCAATTTGAGAAAATGTCACCGCCAAGCTTACCTGTAATTATACCAGCCATGAGTGCCGCCCACGCCGAAACCAGGGAAAAAAAACCATTTCGTAAACTTTCGTGACTACGTCTATGAAGAAAATTTTACCTTCAAACGTCTAGAATCATGCAGCACGGACCAATTCTCAGCTACTTTCCTCTCGCGCGGTCCGGCGTCTGACGAATCTCACACTGCGATGTTACTTAGCAACGGTGACTACGCTACGGGCATTATTGTATTTCTCCTCCGTGAGCAGGCGAATTGCGCGTGAATGGTGGCCAATGTAATGAAACAGGTACATACACCTACATTCGCCTTTATATCCATATATATTTATGTATAAAAATTACAGGTTTGTCTGTCTTAAAGACAAATCAACAGTTTAAATCCTATCGTACTGAAACTTTGGAGAGTAATAGTTCAAGGCAGGAGGACATCAATGCGGCACTGTAAAAAAATCTCAGGGCCCATAAGGGGGCCCTTGGGTGGTTTTACGGTACGTATTGGGTTTTGTGTAGTGGTTTCAGTTTTTACTTTTTTAAATTACTTCCGCTCAAGATAGAGAGTTGGAATTTTTTCATTAAATGTCAGAAGGAATGAAGATTTGAATTCTTTCAAACAGTTATCCTTTAAAATTTCGTAATTGATTGAAAAATACGTTTTTAGCTGCTAAAACGCATATTTTTCTGTCAACGAAGAATGCCATATTCGCATGAGAACCAGATTTCTTAAAACTTAACATTTCTTGTGAAACTCAAATGCTGACTGCACATACGGAAATGTCACTTCCGATAGATTAGTTGGCGACTAGGCAATTGATTTACATTTTTAAACCCGAATCTGCAACCGAAATTGCCCTTAGCGAGGTGTTCGTGCAACGGGAATATGAAAGATTTCACAAATACAGGGAAAGGTAACATACGAGGGCTGCCAGATTTTCGGCTTCATGTCAAGACAGTACACAATATATTCAGGCAACATTAAACAGAAAAAATCATAGGTACAAAAAATTCATTACCCACCTTCTAATTTGTTACGATGCGTGACGTCTTGTTCTATAGACCAATTTGAGAAAATGTCAACCGCCAAGCTTACCTGTAATTATACAGCCATGAGTGCCGCCACGCCGAAACCAGGGAAAAAAACCATTTCGTAAACTTTCGTGACTACGTCTATGAAGAAAAGTTTACCTTCAAACGTCTAGAATCATGCAGCACGGACCAATTCTCAGCTACTTTCCTCTCGCGCGGTCCGGCGTCTGACGAATCTCACACTGCGATGTTACTTAGCAACGGTGACTACGCTACGGGCATTATTGTATTTCTCCTCCGTGAGCAGGCGAATTGCGCGTGAATGGTGGCCAATGTAATGAAACAGGTACATACACTTACATTCGCCTTTATATCCATATATATTAATGTATAAAAATTACAGGGTTTGTCTGTCTTAAATACAGATCAACAGTTTTAATCCTATCGTACTGAAACTTTGGAGAGTAATAGTTCAAGGCAGGAGGACATTAATGCGGCACTGTAAAAAAATCTCAGGGCCCATAAGGGGGCCCTTGGGTGGTTTTACGGTACGTATTAGGTTTTGTGTAGTGGTTTCAGTTTTTACTTTTTTAAATTACTTCCGCTCAAGATAGAGAGTTGGAATTTTTTCATTAAATGTCAGAAGGAATGAAGATTTGAATTCTTTCAAACAGTTATCCTTTAAAATTTCGTAATTGATTGAAAAATACGTTTTTAGCTGCTAAAACGCATATTTTTCTGTCAACGAAGAATGCCATATTCGCATGAGAACCAGATTTCTTAAAACTTAACATTTCTTGTGAAACTCAAATGCTGACTGCACATACGGAAATGTCACTTCCGATAGATTAGTTGGCGACTAGGCAATTGATTTACATTTTTAAACCCGAATCTGCAACCGAAATTGCCCTTAGCGAGGTGTTCGTGCAACGGGAATATGAAAGATTTCACAATACAGGGAAAGGTAACATACGAGGGCTGCCAGATTTTCGGCTTCATGTCAAAACAGTACACATAATATTCAGGCTAAGACAACATGAAACGGAAACATAAAAAATCATCACCACAAAAAATTTATTAGCCACCTTGTAATTTCTTTCCATGCATGACGGCTTGTTCTATACACCATTCCGAGAAAATGTCACCGCCAAGCTTACCTGTAATTATACCAGCCATGAGTGCCGCCACGCCGAAACCAGGGAAAAAAACCATTTCGTAAACTTTCGTGACTACGTCTATGAAGAAAATTTTTACCTTCAAACGTCTAGAATCATGCAGCACGGACCAATTCTCAGCTACTTTCCTCTCGCGCGGTCCGGCGTCTGACGAATCTCACACTGCGATGTTACTTAGCAACGGTGACTACGCTACGGGCATTATTGTATTTCTCCTCCGTGAGCAGGCGAATTGCGCGTGAATGGTGGCCAATGTAATGAAACAGGTACATACACTTACATTCGCCTTTATATCCATATATATTAATGTATAAAAATTACAGGGTTTGTCTGTCTTAAATACAGATCAACAGTTTTAATCCTATCGTACTGAAACTTTGGAGAGTAATAGTTCAAGGCAGGAGGACATTAATGCGGCACTGTAAAAAATCTCAGGGCCCATAAGGGGGCCCTTGGGTGGTTTTACGGTACGTATTGGGTTTTGTGTAGTGGTTTCAGTTTTTACTTTTTTAAATTACTTCCGCTCAAGATAGAGAGTTGGAATTTTTTCATTAAATGTCAGAAGGAATGAAGATTTGAATTCTTTCAAACAGTTATCCTTTAAAATTTCGTAATTGATTGAAAAATACGTTTTTAGCTGCTAAAACGCATATTTTTCTGTCAACGAAGAATGCCATATTCGCATGAGAACCAGATTTCTTAAAACTTAACATTTCTTGTGAAACTCAAATGCTGACTGCACATACGGAAATGTCACTTCCGATAGATTAGTTGGCGACTAGGCAATTGATTTACATTTTTAAACCCGAATCTGCAACCGAAATTGCCCTTAGCGAGGTGTTCGTGCAACGGGAATATGAAAGATTTCACAAATACAGGGAAAGGTAACATACGAGGGCTGCCAGATTTTCGGCTTCATGTCAAGACAGTACACAATATATTCAGGCAACATTAAACAGAAAAAATCATAGGTACAAAAAATTCATTACCCACCTTCTAATTTGTTACGATGCGTGACGTCTTGTTCTATAGACCAATTTGAGAAAATGTCACCGCCAAGCTTACCTGTAATTATACCAGCCATGAGTGCCGCCACGCCGAAACCAGGGAAAAAAAACCATTTCGTAAACTTTCGTGACTACGTCTATGAAGAAAAGTTTACCTTCAAACGTCTAGAATCATGCAGCACGGACCAATTCTCAGCTACTTTCCTCTCGCGCGGTCCGGCGTCTGACGAATCTCACACTGCGATGTTACTTAGCAACGGTGACTACGCTACGGGCATTATTGTATTTCTCCTCCGTGAGCAGGCGAATTGCGCGTGAATGGTGGCCAATGTAATGAAACAGGTACATACACTTACATTCGCCTTTATATCCATATATATTAATGTATAAAAATTACAGGGTTTGTCTGTCTTAAATACAGATCAACAGTTTTAATCCTATCGTACTGAAACTTTGGAGAGTAATAGTTCAAGGCAGGAGGACATTAATGCGGCACTGTAAAAAAATCTCAGGGCCCATAAGGGGGCCCTTGGGTGGTTTTACGGTACGTATTAGGTTTTGTGTAGTGGTTTCAGTTTTTACTTTTTTAAATTACTTCCGCTCAAGATAGAGAGTTGGAATTTTTTCATTAAATGTCAGAAGGAATGAAGATTTGAATTCTTTCAAACAGTTATCCTTTAAAATTTCGTAATTGATTGAAAAATACGTTTTTAGCTGCTAAAACGCATATTTTTCTGTCAACGAAGAATGCCATATTCGCATGAGAACCAGATTTCTTAAAACTTAACATTTCTTGTGAAACTCAAATGCTGACTGCACATACGAAATGTCACTTCCGATAGATTAGTTTGCAGCGGTTAATTATTTCGCCTTTTAAAACAACTTTAACTAAAGACAGAGAGCTGAAATTCATTTTATCAGATACCGGAAAGCATGAAACTACTCTAGTTAGTATTTTCTATTCTTAATTTAATCTTTTTATTTTAAGGATTTTATTTTATTCTTTGTCTGTGTGTCTGTACTTTATGTCAATCTACTGTTTCAGTCTTATTGTACTGAAACTTTGCAGACTATTAGTTCAAGGCAGGAGGAATACTGTAGGCTATTTTTAAAAGATCTCAGCGCCCTAAAAGGTCGCAAGAAGGGCCTTTCGGTGGTGTACGCTACGTATTGGCTTTTGTGCAGTGGTTTCATTTTCCTGTATCATATTACTTGCGTTCAAGATAAGAGGGTCGGAATTTCTTTGACAATTTGGTGAATGAATGAAAATTTAATTTTTTCAATCAAATACCATTCCCATAACGTAATTGCCTAAAAACCGTGTTTTTATCAGAAAAATCTCAATTTTTCTCTGAAATCAGCGAATAAACTTTTTCAATGGAAACCAGAGATTTGATTGATGTGAAGGATATTGGCCGGTAATGTCCTGGGTCATGTCTGTTACATTTACAAAATATAGGTGTAACGTTGCCTATTTGAAAGTCTTGGAGTACCTTCCTTAACTATCCAATAATTGAACAGACGGTTTTCGGAACCAATATCTATCACGATGTTCGACAAGAGATAACTAAAGTATTACTTTAAAGAACAATGCTATCACAGACTGTAATTGTGATATTTCATCGGGACAGGTTGATTTGAAGGAGGTTTCGAATTTCAGGTGACATTCCATTTCGCGGCAAGAAATCGAAATACACTGAATAACTTTTGATATAGAGTTGTGTAATCAAAATTTGATTTTTATGCTGTTTAAATAAGACACATTTCTTCACCTGATCATATATTAGGAAAACGACCGAGTTTTACACTTACCCTGAAGTGATGGAACGGTGACTAAAAAGCAAACCACAATACAATAAATTGAATATCCCTCCACACAACGTTTGACACTTATTTACCATAGAATGTTCACCACATATAATTTACCATTCATTACACATTGCCTCTTCGGGCTAATACACTTAAACAGGCCATACACTTTACAATAATTGAGCCACTTCAATGCTTCTTCTGTTCACTAAACAGTACCTCACTGCACATTGCACAAAAAATCTCAACAGCTATACACACAATCATTTGAATGCAACCCCGCACAGGTGGATGCCGTATTCCTGGCCAGCTATCCCTCGAATATGCCCTGCGTTGCAATCTGGGAGTCCTCCACGTTCCTGAGGTCTTCCCGTCGTAATTTGCAGTTTCCGATTATAGGCAGCCCACTTGGTGCATTTTTGATCAGAAGTTCCCACATATCCGCTCACTTATTGGAAAACTGGTCGATATAGACTGGTGCTTACTGAGCACTCACCCGCCGAGACTCACAGATTGAAAAAACTCTTCACTTCAACTGAGTGGAAAGATTCTTTTTACTTAAATAATGCCCGACGGAGAATCCCTCTGATTAATTTCTTTGGCGATACCTAGCTGCGGTTGACAAATTGTTGCTCGTTACCATGGCTGCCGTAGACAAATTGTTACTATCCGCTTTTCAAGTGCCGTTAGCCTCTATGGTCTTATCCCATGGGTGGTAGAATGTTTTAGCAGGCGGTGTACCCTTATCACTACGGTGACATGTTGTGGAGAGGCTTTCCAAGTCGTTAAGGATAAATTTTTGTTTGTCGAAATCCGTATACCATATATTTATTTTGGTGACTTACCGTTCATTAATCGCTGTGAACTACCGCCACGGAGACGAAAATACCTTCCCATTATTTTCAAAAATATCATGCCTAAAGACATGCTCTCCGAAAGAAAACCGCCTTTGCCGACTGCTATGTCATAATGATACTATTAGCAAATCTTCATATGTTCATAGCCGTGGAGATACTAACGGGCGTTCTTCATGCTGGCGTTGTGGATTGAGATTCCCTGTTGATTTTAGTAAGTTAAGTTGCTGTAGCGATATTAGTTTGACGGAACGGTTATTTTGTCGTCGAAATAACTGCATTCGCAGTCTTAGTGAAATTTGTATGTGATGCCAAGACCTCCCGTTTGAAACCAAGACCTCCCGATGTACGAAAGGGATAAATCACCATGTCGTGGCAATCCATTCCGTGAAGTGTACAACTTTAAGGAAGTCTTCAAGTATTGCAGTCGCCGTCAGTTTTAGGATGTTGGAAACTGTCATCGGTGTCAGCATTGTTTAAACTAAAGAGGTTGATGGTACGGTACGGGGAAGAGTGTAGGACAACTCCTTATGTAGCCATTGTTTTTTAAGGTGTAAGTCCTCCAGTACACGGAGGGAATATTAAAATCCCCCCGATGGTAATAAAAATATAGATTTAATGAAGGCTGAAATGCTGAACTCGGTAATTTTTCAAATTTATTACGTGGGATATGTAATAAAAAAGCACACACATTCGAGGCCATGTTATGGGAAAATTTGAACTGTGCTTACGATCTCATCTCCTACAGCGATGAACTCACCACCGCTCGCTCTCGCTCATATTTTTTCCCATATGCATTGGTTGTTTTTTTTTTGGAAATATCTCGGTATCCGTCACATGAGTAGAGTTAATGTTTCCATCTACTAATCATCGTCTGTGGTGAGAATCAGGTGAAGGAAATCCGCGAATGCCTTTTCCATACAACAGCATTTCACCGACTCTGTTTTCAATGAGTAACTTGGGAGAAGCTGTAATTTCATCGTATGCAGTAGGTTAGATGTTTGAGGAAGTCTGTTTGTATGTATGAGAAGGGCGGTATGTATTTAATTGGAATATAAGATACTCATAAAGTGAAGAAATCTCCCATCGACCCCTTCACTCGTTAATCCAATACATGATGTACTCACTGTCTTATCTTGTATCCTAAAACAGAAGGCCGACAGAGCCGGAATATGCACCTCGGTACACATGAAGGTAGCTATTACAACTAAGTGTGATGTGGCTTTTGGAATAATCAGAGACATTCTTCTAGAATAACATTTATGACAGAGTTGCAGTATATTGTGTCGTTCTGTTTTGACTCGGGAGTAATTTTTGTATTTGGTAGTATGAATAGGTTCTCCCTTGTGTAAATTACGTTATCGCTAATGGACAGACTTCTTGTGGAAGAGTCGGAAATGGTAAAACATTAACCTACTGAAATGAAGCAATCACCTGAATTTCTTATTTTCGGAAGTTCCACACTCGGGAGACTTTCTCGACTTGCGTCGTGGGCCGCTCGGTGGAAAACGCTATGCTATCGAAATCTCCGTGGGTCCACGGGTGAGGCGATTATGCGTCCGTAACGCTTTTTCCTTCTCCTACCAGAGGTATACGTAGCTGATGACTTTAGAGGTATGGCAAAATCTGTCGCTAGTGGAGCTGTTAAGATAGTGGAAAACGTTCTCCGTTAGGGTAGACGAAAGAGAGACGACGGGGGAGGCGTCTAGGTACCCAATGCACGGTAATTTTTCGCTGAATGGAGGCGTAAACTTGGGAGCTATGCCCAAGATCATCGAAATTCATCCTCCCGATGTAAGTCACGTGTATTGCTGCATCTAAATGGGAAGTACAGGGAGATACGAGTATGGTTTACAGGCACGGAGACAGGGTATCGGACAACGATCCGTCCGACAGCCGTGTCTCCTTGGGGTCACTCTCCACCGCCGGGACGACACCCACGAGGTCACAGGCGTGTAAGGACTTAGCCGAAGGATCAATCAGGGCAACAGTTAAAGAAAAAAGGTGAACTTCGTTCTCCTGGAGAGCCCGGCGAACGTTTAATTCGCGAGCTCGCAGGCACGTGAGCGACATGCTGTATTTCGGGTCGCCGCCATTATGCCAGGTGGAGGTCGAGGGACGTCCAAGTGCGGTGGACGGACGGGCGCAAGTCTGAGGGTCGCTTCGACGCCCGGCGTCCGTCTTCGGCGTCGCGGACACTCTCCAAAAGGTGAAAGTCGGAGGAAGAAGTTGAGTACAAAGATTCGGAGAAGCACACCGACGACAAGTTGACTAGAGCCAGCTGTGCTCCGAAGTGGTACGATATCAAGGAAAACGCACTGACGAAAATCGGCGCGCGCCATCTTTTAGATAATTCTCAACTACCGAACGCAGTCAGTATGGCAGATGCAGCGTCTGGAGCAGCGGCGACGGCACCACCCGCAGCCCAACCGTCCGGCACCGCGGCCGTGAAGCCCTTGCCCTCCTCGGGAGCCTCCGCGGCTTCCAAGAAGTCGAGCAAAGCTGGCGCAAAGAAAGCACGCGCAAAACCATCCCACCCACCCACCTCTGAGATGGTCAATAACGCCGTGAAGAGCCTAAAGGAGCGCGGTGGCTCATCCCTGCAGGCCATTAAGAAGTACATTGCGGCCAGCTACAAGGTCGACGCCGAGAAGCTGTCGCCCTTCATCAAGAAGTACCTGAAAGCCGCCGTCACCGCCGGAACCCTGGTGCAAACGAAAGGGAAGGGCGCTTCGGGCTCCTTCAAGCTGAGCTCGACCACTCTCAAGGAGAAGGCAGCACCGTCTGGCGCTGGCGGAGCGGGCAAGGCGAAGAAAGCAGCAGTGAAGAAAGCGGGAGTGAAGAAACCGAAGGCGGCCGGAGCCAAGAAGGAGAAGAGTGCAGGCGGTACTAAGAGATCCGCACCGAAAGAGCGGAGCAAGTCGGCCCCCCAGCGAAGAAAGCCAAGAAAGTAGCAGCCGAGAAACCAAAGAGAAGGCCGCAGCGGGGAAGCCTGCTGCCAAGGCGGCAAAATCGCCCTCCAAAGCGAAGAAAGCGCCAACGAAGCCTAAGACTCCAAAGCCGAAGAAGACACCAACGAAAGCTAAGGCAGCGGCGAAGAAGACGGTCGCACCGAAGAAGAAGTGAACTCAGAAATGACGTTCGCCATCTGAGACGCTGTCACATTCCTTGTCAGGGATGCAGCGTTCAACTAAGGCCCTCTTCAGGGCCATCAAATGCTCTTGAAAATGATTCTGAATGCTTTGAGACTTCAGGGAAAGGAAATAACAAAAAAAAATTCAAAGTTTACCCCTTAAACAGTTCAGCT
>CAUJGU010000106.1:0-25555 GCA_963169105.1 Ceriagrion tenellum | reverse complement strand
TCAAGTTCATCCCTTAACTGGTTCTTTTCCTACCTAAATGGACGTCGTCAATCTGTCAAAGATTCTAAAGGAGACATATCGAACTGGGAAACAACATCTAGTGGTGTACCACGACTACTACTACTGCTACTCGTAAAATTTAACTGCGTAATTTAACGAAAATATTTTCTCTCCGGGTATGTAAAAAAAAGACACTTTCGCCCTTCTTTGGGTCTCTCACTCAGACAGGTTATCAGATTTACAACTTCGGAAGATTGAAGCCAACTAATTTTTTCATAGAAATAATTGTTCGCTTTACTAAATCACTAATTTTAAAGTTAATATAGTCTCAGGTAAGTTCACTCTCTCGAGTAATTGACGCAATCAGAGATCCGGTCCATTCGCTCGTTCATGAATTGCGTTTCATTGATTGATTGATTGGCGAGTGAGTGGATATGAACATCAGACGACAGGCAGTGTCGTAGAAATCAAGTGCGGCCGAGTTCCTGAGAATGGGAAGTAAACATCTCCTTTGACGAGCAAGGAGACCGCTGAAGCAGAGATGCATTCAATCATAATAATCGGTATTTCAAAGACATAGGTGGTCATTATCAGAGAACTACTCATTTCTTCACAGTGCGAAGGGATTCCGCTGGAATAATGATCAAACCACCCTTCGCATCCCTTCGCATTTTACTTCAGAGAGGAGAAGGTCGTGAAACCGCTGAATTTTATCATTACCTCCGAAAGCCTGTCTCACCAAACATTTGCTGTCCACTCATTCTAAAGGAAGCCTGTCTGCTTAAAAGGACATAAAAATATGCTTAAGAAATGTGTTTAACTTTTCTGATGGCGCTATCAGGCAGTATAAAATTCGATACAACATTTTGAACTTGTGATTTTCTATAAAGGTGGCAGGCTTGTACAATGGGCTATGCAAATATCTCAGGTGTGAACTTTTGAATTAATTATCAATCAAATACGGAAATAATCTACTAGGAAAGACACTCAGCAAGGCAAGACCAGTACAAGGTACCAGATCTTTTCATACTGCAGTTCTTCATCCAAAACTCATCCTCATTGTGAAAGATAAAATTCTTAGAATGTACATTTTACAGTGATATGCTCCTACTACTTGAAAGCTATCAGTTGGGAATCGATTTATTGGACTCCTTTTTCACTTATGACCCGTGATTTTCAGACTTTTAAGAGAACTACTAATTTTTTTCGTCAAGGCAGTGCGGAGGGATTCCGCTGGAATAATGATCAAACCACCTTGCATCCCTTCGCATTGTTGGAAACAAATGATAAAGATTAGTTGAGATGGAAACAGTTTTCCAGGCATTGTTGGGATTTTACGCCTTCTGATATTTTCGTTTTGAATAGGCAAGCACTTTCGGTTGTCGTTATAAGTGAGAGGTACTTCATTACAATATGACCGACAATCACCGCCCCACAGCCGAAGGAGTTGCGAAAGTGCAACGCGAAGGGATTGTACATGCATACATACCCATCACGCCGTTCCCTTCCGGGGTAGGCACAGTCAAAATGTTTCCCTCGTTATTACATAATTATACACCCAACTCTGCTTCAATAATTTCCTCCATACTGACCTATCCTGTTTTTAAGACTCATAATTTAAACTCCCTCTATGAATTTCCTCCACCACATTCAACCACTACTTTCTTGGCCTACCTCTACCTCTCACACCATTCATTCTACTCTCACATATCTGTTTCGTTATTCGATTCTCATCCATTCTCTCAACATGGCCAAACCAACGAAGCACACTCCTATCATATTTATGTCCATTACTGGAGCATGTCACCCACATTCATTCATGACCCACTCATTCCTGACACTCTCCATCCTACTTTTGCCCCAAATACTCCTCAGATAACTCATACCCACAGCGTTTAGTCTACTCTTATGTCTTTATCCTGACATACCCATGTTTCACAACCATATAGCAAAGTGGGGAGAAGTACACTTTTGTACACGGCAATTTTCGCTTCCTTAGACAAAGGGATAGTATGCCGACGGAAAAAAATAATTTCTCCCTTTAGAGGAATTTCACCATCGAAGCTTTACGTGTTTTTAGAAAAATACGTTTTAAGTTTATACACACGCTCATGAGTTTGTTTAAAGCCAGGGATTTTTTTCGACTTTGCAATCTTTGCAAATTTTCTTTCCCGGACCCACACGTACCTATAAGCGGCATCGTATTCCGACAACGATCATTTGCAGTATCCATATTTAAAACCAAAAACCAAACCATGGCATTACCGTCCGATATTCGTCACATCTATCTTATGCTAAGCCATTGAGCGATAAATTTAAACCTAAACAATCAAATTCAAAATGACAGTATTATCTTCGGGTTTTTGCCGCGTCGATTTTCCATTTTATTTGGGGGGGGGGGGGACAACAGTTTCGCCTACCTTCCAGCTGGCTTCTTCAGGTCCTAAATGAAATGCAGATCATTTTCTTGACGGTATTAGTCAGGTGCGCGCTCATTGACCGGATAGGAATTCGAAATCGATTGTTGGAAGAGCCGTTTAAAGGTCGAAGCTAGCGGATAGCCGCCTTCTCTATAAAAGTTCCCTGTGTTCTTCGCGAGGGGAGGGAAATACTCATTTTCTCTGGCTATGGTCTAACACCCGTTAAAATTAATTACGTGGCCAGGTTCCGAAAATGCGTGCTCTGCGACTGCGGAAAGTTTTTCTTTTCGGTTGCTCTTAGATGTACTTTTAAACTGCATTTCGGGGGTCTAGATGTTTGCCCGATGTACGATTTTCCACGGCTGCATGTTATTTCGTACACTCCTTCGTAAATATCCGATGGGAGACAATCTTTTTCATTTTGAAGGAGGTCAGAGGTCTTCTTGTCGCTTCGGAATCTGGTCAAGATGTCGTGCTTAGCGAGAACTGTTGTTATTTTTTGATAAGTCCCGGCTACGTAATACAACGAAAGTGTCATCGACGTATCGAACGAACAGTTTTGGTTTCTTGTCGTAAGTATCTAGAGCTTTCCTTTCAAATTCCTCCATGTAAAGGTTTGAAATGACTGAGGACAGGTGGGAGCCCATTGCTGCTCCTTCACACTGCTGGTATAATTTCCCATTCCACGAATCATCACGAGGGCAGAGAGTAGGTCAGCTAGTGGGTCGAATCAGGTACCATCGCGAACAATATTTAATAGAAAGAATATCCAAGAAAGTGTTAAGTCTAACGAGAACAGTAAGAGGCCAGTTTCAAAAAATAGCAGTAATGTAACTTGGAATATACCTAAGAAAGCGAGTTGTCATGAGAATACACGTTCCGGGAATACGCTCACTGATAAACCATTTTCTGTCGTGGTAGTAAATTGCCGTAGCTTAAGGAATAAAGTAGCTTACTTCTACCATCTAATTGAAAGTACTGACGCAGACTTAATTATAGGGACGGAAAGTTGGTTGTGTAACGAAATCGCAGATAATGAAGTATTCCCGAAAAATTTCACAGATTATAGAAAAGATAGAATCGAAAGAACCGGGGGAGGAATTTTTATTGCAGTGAAGGATTGTTATATTAGTAGGAGGGAGTCATTTTCCGACGGCCAGGTAGAAAGCGTATGGTGCTCCATTCAAAATCCTAAAGCAAAAACAATCTATGTGTGCGCATATTACAGACCACGAGATACCCATGTAAGCTCAATATTAGGACTCGAAAGTCAACTCAGTAAGTTAACCACTCAAAAAAAAACGACTGTCATATTATAATCGGTGGGGATTTCAATCTTCCGTCCATAGACTGGGACACTTACAGTTTTACCACTGGGGGGAAAGACAAAGACCTTTGTGAGTCACTCCTGTATACATTCACATCTCACTTACTACATCAATTAGTCAGTGCTCCAACTAGAGGGAAAAATACACTTGATCTTTTAGCGACAAATATTCCACACATGGTTGTAAACATAGGTACGGATAAGGGAATAAGCGACCACAAGATAGTTAAAGCTAATTTTTCCGTGAGTATGATCAAGAAACATAATCCACAAAGAAAAATCTACTTGTTTAATAAGACTGACTACGAAGGTATGAAACGAGAGTTGCAAAAGTCATTTACTAATTTTCAAAAAATAAGTATCAACAGTAATACTGAGGTTTTGTGGAATACTTTCCTCAACGTTACACGATCAGTAGTTAGCAAATACATACCAAGTAGATGGAAAAGAGCCAATGCAGAGCCTAGGTGGTATAACGCTGAGGTTAGAAAAACATTAAAGCACCAGAGAACATGTCATGCTAGGTTAAAAAGGGCAAAAATTAACAAATTCTCCGAAGAACTATACACAGTCACCGAAAATTACAAAATATCTAAACTCTTAGCAAAAAAAGCGTGCCGAAGGGCGTTAGCTGATTTCAAAAGTAAATTACTGGGAGAACAATTGAACGATAATCCCAAGGCATTTTGGTCGTATGTTAGGGACACTCAAGGAGATAAATCAACAGTACACACGCTTAAGAATATCAAAGGGGAAAAGCTAACCAAAGCCAATTCGTTAAACTCATTCTTCCAAAGCATTTTCAGTACTTATACACCACATATTTTCGATCCGCAGCCAGTTCGTTCCCAAACATGCCTGAAATTATTATAAATTGTATGCATGTATAAATTGTATCATGCATAAATAAGAGAGTAGAGAATATAATGAGAAAGATTTACTGTCTGCCTGTTGTCACCACTCGAACTATTCATGACGACGATCACAGCTGTTATGGTCCCGAATGGTACGCGGAAAAAATGACATTTTATACCTATAGGTTCTACAATCTAGCTCTCTAATTTTATAGGCGCGATCTAATCTGCCGTAGTACGAAGGGGTTAATAGTATGTTTTTTACGTCGTCAGTGAAATGATTTTCCTGAAATTTATTTAAGTGGTTAAGCCTATAATTTAATCTACGCTGTGATAGCGATTCCCATCCTAATTCTTCTAACAGTCCACATACACTAGGAAACTTATCGTAGCATCGTTTCACAAACCTAACTCCTCTTCGCTGTACGCGATCTAACTCTGATATCGACCCCGTTTCGTATGGATCCCATACACTAACAGCATATTCCAGATGAGGCCTAACGATTTAAAAATAACAACGTTCTTTCACTTTCTCATCACATTTTCCGAGTACTCTACCACCTACACCACCACCGCCATTTACCGAGTACTCTAGCCACTAAGTACTTGACAGACTCGGCGTAAATAATTTCCGTATTATTAATTCTGTAAGCCTTACCTGGCCTATTTTTCTTTTTCCAAAAGCTGACTGCTACGCACTTTTTTATGTTTAGTTCCATCTGCCACTTTTCGCACCAAGCATGAATAGCAAGTAGGTCGATTGTTAACGAATCGCTATCTTCGGAATTTTTAATATCCCTATACACAACGGCATCGTCTGCGAAGAGTCTAAGCTTACATTTAACGACGTTGCTAATATCATTTATGTACAAGAGAAATAAAAGTGGACCAATGACACACACCTGAGGAACACCCGATGTAACGCTGTGTTTGACATGATACCGTCTATGAACCCCCTTTGTTCCCGCCCATGTAAGAATTGATTAATCCAACTAATAATGTTTTCATCTATTCCATATGCCTTAGTTTTGAGAGTTACTTAATGTGAGGTACCTTATAGAGAGCCTTCTTAAAATCGAGGAATATTGCGTCAACTTGAACATTTTTTTCACCCGAGAGCAAGTTGTCATGAATGAAGAGGGCCAATTGGGTTTCGCAAGATCTACCATTTTGAAATCCGTGTTGGTTATTTATTAATAATTCCTCCCTATCTAAATGACTCATAATGGAGCTTACGATTATGTGTTCAAATACCTTACACGAAATGGACGTGAGAGAAATAGACCTGTAGTTACTAGGGTCTTCCCTGTCGCCGCTTTTGAATATAGATGTGACATTTTTGCTACTCTCCAGACCTTAGGCGAGCAGGTATTTGATCTGGACCGGGGTATTTGTTGTGGTTGATATTTTTTAGCTGAAGTTCTATGCCGCGACAATTTATAATATTTCAGGCATAAGTGTTTGGGAACGAACAGAGGCTGCGGATCGAAAAGATGTAATGTACAAGTATTAAAAATGCTTTTGAAGAATGAGTTTAACGAATTGGCTTTTTGTAGACTGTTGGTTAGCTTTCTCCTTTGATATTCTTAAGCGTGCGTACTGTTGATTTATTTCCTTGAGTGTCCCTAACATACGACCAAAATGCCTTGGGATTATCGTTCAATGTTTATCCCAGTATTTTACTTATGAAATCTGCGAACACTAACTACTACAAAATTTGACCTTTTACAGGCGATTAGTTTCCTCGGCAAAAAACCCTACCAAAGCATCGCTGAAAATTCCCATTTTAAATTCTTTACGTGATCCTCAAAACCCACTTTTGCGCAAAATAGATGGCTATGAGATGGTGAAGTTTTTTTTTGTTATCTTCCAGCCGAACTTGGCAGGAATTGCTGTCTAACCTTCTAGGGTCAACAAGGCTTCACTGCAACATGACTCGTATTCCTCATCTAAAAGCTTGAACTTCAATGAGTTGAAATTGAAAGCTCAATTTTTGCGTTTAAAATCGACGAAAACCGAAGGAGGAGCTATTATGCACGTCAAAAATGGAAAACTAAACGCACATTTTCATAATTATATAGCAGTGACATTGGGCTCCCATTTGTTTTTCAAAATAAGAACAAGTACCTATTTTAACATTATATGAATCATTTCAAACTGGCGTAAATTGACCAATCCAGATAATTTTATGGCAATGGTCACTTATTTACTAACAGTAAGTATTTACGCGCGGATTTCAAAAACAAGTAGAAATCACACAATTCAGCCAAGGAGACAAATAAAGGAATGGCTTTGCCAGTCATGAAGTAATAAATTTGAGGCATTTCATTGTATTTCTGTGCAAATTCGGAGATTACAGAATTGCAATATTGAAATGTAATATTGCAAAACAATCAGACTGTCCTTTAAGTAGAACACTGGGCGCATTAAGAGGAAGGAAAAAGTAGGCAAGAAGTTTCAGGAACAAATTTATTTCATCACTTTTCAATGGAAATTATATTCAGTTCAATCACGTGAATCCGCAACGAGGATTCTTTTACGGATGTAAGTGTCAGTTTAAAGACTGTTAATTATGAACAAGTCTGCTACTAATATGAAAATGCTTGACCACATCACTAAAAGCTAAGCAAGGAATTAGAAGTATCGATTTATCAACCCTACCTCAACAGCGAGGACGACTTCTGGACAGGTGTGGAACCAAGCTGAAAATGTGAGCAATTATTCTTAGAATTTCGCTTACTAACTGGCACGGTGGCAGCCAGAAAGAAATGAATGCGTGCAACGGTCAGCCATCATAAGGCCGTGGCGGCAAAGATCTCTAAGGGTTGCGAGGTGAGCATTCTGGGATTTTTGCGAGAGAAGCGAAGAAGAAGAATTTGTCATATGGTAGGCTGGATAGGTGACTTCTTACATGAACGCGGTCAGAGGGTGGTATTAGATGGTGTCAGCTCAGGCGAAGTAAAAGTTACATCAGGTTTTCCCCAGGGAAGCGTGATAGGCCCAATTTTATTTCTTCTGTACGTAAACGACTTGAATACAGTAGTAAAAAATAGCAAGCTCCGTCTTTTTGCCGATGATGCAGTAGTGTATAAGGAAATAAGAAATAATGGGGACAGACAGAGTTTAGCTAAGGATTTAGATGCGATTGATGATTGGTCTGATAGATGGCAGCTAGAATTAAATTTGAAGAAATGCACGATTATGAATTTTTGGAAAAAGAATGGCTTTCCCCGGAATAATTATTGCATCAAAGAAAAGAAAATGTCTAACGTAGATTCAATTAAATACTTACGCGTCACCATCACTGAAGACATGTCATGGGGGATACACATCAGGGAAATAACTAGTGTAGCAAACCGTAGATTAGGATTCGCAAAAATGGTTCCAGGCAAATGCGATGAGAGAGTACGAGAAAGATGCTATTTTACACTTGTCAGGCCTCATTTAGAATATGCCGCTAGTATATGGGATCCGTACGAGGAAGGTATGATAAAAGAATTAGAGCGCGTGCAAAGGAGATCCGCTAGGTTTGTTAAAGGCCGTTATGATAGTTGCGTGGGTGTTGCGAGCCTAATAGAAGAACTAGGATGGGAATTGATATCGGAGCGCAGGTTGGAGTTTGGGTTGAGCCTTTTAAGAGGGGTTCGGGACCAAGTTGTTCACGGATGACGTTGGATAAGTGTTGAGAACCCCTGCGTGTTGTGCTAGGTTTGATCATATTGACAGGATTGGAGAGATGGATTGTCGTGCCTATGGATTTGGAATGTCATTTTTCCCTCGTACTATAAGAGAGAACAATGGGCAGCGTGGCAGGGGGGTGGGTGGGTGAGATGTAGTTGGAGTGGTTTGTAGTGCATGATGCATGTGGTAGCAACCAATAGTCCCTTCCTTTTTGTGTGGATGCTGGCCATCTGGCTCCATGTGACCCTGTTATCTAGCATGTCTCCCTTAAATGTCCTAGTAGCGTGACAGTGGTGCGTGTTTGGTGATCTTCGCCCCCTGCCACACGCCCTCGTGGTGGCTCGCAGGGTGTCACGTGGATGTAGATGTAACCTTGCACTCCCCTGCCCCCTCACCGGCTTTCACCCACTTAGTGACTATATAAGTACGCAATTTTCTTTTGCGTGTACCTGACGATGACTTCTTGAATCGAAACCTAGGTGATTAATAAAGTGTATGGGGAATCACTAAGTTACAGCTTTCATTTCACAATATTAATAGACTTTATCAGCTGCCCTCCCAACTTGATCCCCACATCTATTTCTTCTCATGCCTGTCTCACCATTTCCACAACATACATTCTAAAAATCAAAGGCGACCCCTGCCTTACCCCGCGACCTACAGCTGTCCATCCGGATTCACCGTCAGCCACTTTTATTTGCGCCCTTTGGGCCATGTAGAAGTTAAGAATAAGTCTGTATCGCATTTCCATTTTATCGACTATCTGAATTCGTTTTTCCCGATTCACCTTTCAACCTCACTCAAGCGCCTTTTCGAAATTCACAAAGCAAGCAAACACATTCTGTCTGCACTCTTATGTTTCTTTCTTTAAGTCTTCTCATCACCGCAATTGCATCTCGAGTTGGCCTAGCCTGCCGGAACCCAAACTCCCAACTATCCCAAGTAGTACTTCGCCCAAAACTTCATCCTTTTGATTTATCTACGCGTCACTTTAGTTGCGTGTGATATCAAGCTTATTGTATGTTCATAATGAATTTTTGAAATTAATTATCAATGCAAGGAGTGAAAATAACATTACTCGATTCCCAAGTTTAACTCCATAACATACTTTTAAATGTCAATACCATTTCAAGAACGGGAAGATAATTCAAGCACAAAAATGACAGGCGCATCATAGATAATCAATATCCCGAGGTGGGTATCGACAACTGGGATGAAAGCCGCATGCCTGGAGCTGAATCACCCCTTGCCACTAACCCTTGGGGCGGACTTCACGGTATTTCGTAGATGACTCCCTCGCGTCACGTGCCGCACACTCGAATACTTCGCATTCCGATGAACGCTCCCCGGCGGCGGAGTTAGAAAACTAGCTTCCCGATAGCTCGGCGAGTAGCGTTGGTCTCTCTCGACCTGCCTTTACCTTTCCGCCCCTCCGCCCCCCTCCCCTGGTTTCCGCCCTCCCCTCTGTCCACTAACCCTCCGTGCGCAGTCGTCGACACCCTATGGAGGCGGTAGCGGAGAGAGGCAAGACGGCCATTCGTTGACACATACTTACTACTGTACACCTGAACCTAAACGAATTCCCTGAGAATTCTTGTCAGGGAAAGGCAATGTAACGGAAAAATTATTAATTATTGAATTATAACTCAATGAATTCGAACATTGGATAGAGCCTTCACTGGGTTCTCGTTTTCGATGTACATAAACGCAATCGGAAAGGTTCGATTCTCTTGCACGAAACAACTCGCAGGACACATAACAGTCCTCACTGGAGTGTGCCCAAGATGATAGCGTAGAGGAGGATTCAAACCTACCACCCTTAGGGAACCTCCTCCTCCTCCGATCGGCCCCGCATAGCAAGGCAGACGAGAAGATCGCCACGCCTTCTGGGATGCGACTTTCAATTTCAAAATGAACTAAAACATTGTTCATATATTTCGAAGCATGAAACTATGGTTTATCTTTAGCCTCTCGAGGTGAAGTATAATTAGAGTAGTCTGTAGTGCATGATGCAATTAATAACAACCAATAAACTCATTCTAATTATGTAGATACTAACCACCTAGCTGCATGTGACCCTATTATCTTGCATATCTCCCTTAAATATCCTACACTTCAATTTGGATTTCGCACGTTTCAACATTGGGAACACTCTTCGCTGACGCAAACTAACTCTGATATCAACCCCGCATCGTATGGATCCCATACACTAACAGCATATCCCAGATGAGGCCTAGCGATTGAAAAATGACAACGTTCTTTCACTTTCTCATCACATTTTCCGAGTATTCTGTTGATAAAACCTATCTTCCTGTATGCTTGACTGCATATGTGATAAATGGCAGCAAGTATGAAATCTGAAGAAATGGGCGATAATGAACTTTTGGAAAAAGAATGGCTTTCCCCGGAATAATTATTGCATCAAAGAAAAGAAAATATCTAACTTAGAATCTATTAAATACTTAGGCGTCACCATCACTGAAGACATTTCATGGGGGAAACACATCAGGGAAATGACTAGTGTAGCAAATTGTAGATTAGAATTCGTTAAAAGGTTTCTAGGCAAATTAGGCGTTTGAAGGCTGCCATATTGGCATGATAGGTAGGTGAAATATTTTTAGAGTAGACTATATTGCATGATGCATGTGATAGCAACCAATTAACCCTTTCTTATTATGTAGTTACTAACCATCTATCTGCATGTGACCCTGTTCTCTATCATGTCTCCCTTAAATATCCTACTTGCATGGCAATAGTGCATGTTTGGTGTTCTTCACCCCCTGCCACCCACCCTCGTGGTGGCTCGCAGGGTATCACGTAGATGTAGAAGTGAGGGGCCATAAAAAATATAGAGGCACTCCGGAAGTGCCGACAGAAGTGAAAACTTGAAATAACTTGAGCATTTTTGAATGTAGGGAATAATTTCTAATGAAGTGTTTTATTAATCAGTAGAAAGTAGTTTCATGTGTATAATAAATTAAATATTCATTTATTGCGCTGTTGTACACAATTATTTTACATAAAAATTGTACACTTCAGAATAATCAACTTTCATCCATTATTTCAACAACTCGATCATCATCACCGCCATCATCATCGGCAATATCTAAAACTGATACAATAGGCTTATGGTAACTAAAGTAAGAAACGAATAATTTTGATTCGAATTTGCTTAAATGTCTTGTAAATACTGTATCAATAGTAGTTTTATATTTCGTTGTGCCAAGATTGCGATCATTAGACATCGTTAACCCAAACTTACTATTTAAAAATTCAATCAATGGTAGATTTTTATCGTCTGCAAAGTTTATGTTGAAATCTCCACTCAAAGTCATTGGCAAATCATCAAATCTTTTCCCAATTTTTTGTTCAAGCAATGCAGATGCATCATGAGAATAAATGAATAAATTTTCATACAAGAAGTCTCGTATCGCCCTCAATGACTTATACGGAGAAATATAAATGGCAACCATAATAATGAACTGATTATTCTCAGAGTGGCAACGACATACACACATATCGCCAATATCAGAAGCAGTAGTATTAAACATGCTGGTGTTTTTCGCATGCACATCCATATAATTTGAGCAATAATGAACTGTGTTCATATTTTGATAAATAGCTACTCCTCCTGCTGGACGATTATTACTTCTGAAACTTGCAACAAAGTTGAAATTTGGAATGTCAATTATTTCATCATTAAAAGTGTATATACAGAATATACAATTACACATATATTTAGTAGCGGTGATGGTGACGGTGACGGTGATGCGAGTCCACTGGTTTGTACCCATCCACAAGTACTGTGTATATAGCGAGTATACTGTGTAAATATAGAATATACATAATTATACATATATGTAGTAGCGGTGACGGTGACGCGAGTCCAATGTCTTTTACCCATCTACAAAAGTGCTCAACGCGACATAAGAAGTTTTCACTTAAAAAAAAATGACATGGGTACATACGAAACTTTGATTTGAAAGTGGGCTGCAAGAGATGGAAATTCGTGTAAAAACATTCTACGGATGTGCAAAGAGGATTTCAACCATCTTCTTGACAAAGTATTGCGAGCAATGGCGATGACTGCTGCAAATGTGCAGCGATTTAACCTGAGGTGAGATTGGCCATCACACTTCGGTTTCTTTCCACATATAATTCTACTAATCATCGTTAGCAGAAAAAAGAGCCAAAATAACCCTTGACCTTTTTTTCTATATCGCTACACGTGATAAAGGTGCAGTGGTGGGAATTATCTTTTTCGGTTTGAAAATTTATCCTAATTTTTATAAACAAAAGCGTTAGTGGACTCTCGATAAACTATAGAGGTTGATTTTCTTCGAGTGATGTATCTTATCTCAATTGCATCTAGTTTTTTATTTCACGAGTGAACTTCGCCTCAGGAATATTGAAACCATTTCTATGCACACGATATATCTTCCTACATGTTATTGTTCAAATTTTGCGGAAGAGACAAGAAAGGGAAATATAACGAAATTACTAGAATAAGATGTTTGCAGAACAATTTCCTCCACTTACCACCTTACTCAATGTCTCTACGCAGGCCGTCGAGGATCCAGCGACGAACTTCAGACTATCGAAAAATTCTCACACTCTACCTCCTCTATCTCCTGTTTCAGATCCGGACTTTTTCTATCGTGTTTATCGGAGCTTAGCGTTGAACTGGTGCCGGAGATTGTGCAATTTTTGCTGAATCTCCTCTGCTGACTTTGAAAAAATCGCTGGAAATATTTTTGAACACAGTACTTTAGAATATGCCGCTAGTATATGGGACCCGTACGAGGAAGATATTATAAAAGAATTAGAGCGCGTGCAAAGAAGATCTGCTTGGTTTGTTCAAGGCCGTTATGATAATTGTACAAGTGTTACGAGCTTAATAGAAGAACTATGATGGGAATTACTATCAGAAACCTATCTAAAATTACTATCAGCGAAAACATAAGCCCTTGAATCCAGAATTCCCCATTCTGGTAGGCTGTAGCATCTTCACAGCTTCCAATGCCGAAGATGGATAATGACTGTGACATAGTTTAGTTTTTGAAGAATCACAGTGCAAAAAAAACGTTACAGCAAAGTTGTTAAGCCACAGGTTTTTGTGATATTCACGTTAGAAAATGACCAACTTCCGTCATTTTTCCGATTTTTCGACGCCATTTTCTCACTTTCGCGAAAGCTCCGTCAGCGGGATATTTCAAACTTCATCTCTAT
Organism: Ceriagrion tenellum; assembly: GCA_963169105.1. Classification (NCBI taxonomy): domain Eukaryota; kingdom Metazoa; phylum Arthropoda; class Insecta; order Odonata; family Coenagrionidae; genus Ceriagrion; species Ceriagrion tenellum. The sequence continues at coordinate 12,044 of CAUJGU010000106.1, read as the reverse complement.
AATATACGCTTTGTTACCCCAGCTAACAAGGTTACGGGCCCTTTGGAGTAAACAGGGGTGCTGGGGTTGGACAGTACACAAACCCTTGGTGGGAATATTTGGTAGAGAAATAGGCATTAATGACAATTTATTAACAGTTTTCGTGATTTATGGAGGGTGAAAGTGACCAATAGCGCTTTTTGGAGTGTTCCTGGATTTAGAAATTGGTGTTTTTACGAGTACAAGCTGCGATAAAGCCATTTAAATATGCCTATTATATCCCCAGCCGACAAGGTGACGGGCCCTGTGGAGTGAAACAGGGGTGCTGGGGTTGGAAGGTACGCGACCTCGACATGCCTATTTTCAAAGTTAATAATGCCATGTTTTTCATTTATGAAGTCGCTTTTATCCATTTCCAACTTCCCCTTCACCCACTTTACGCCTTTTTCTGCATTTAAATTCCGCTCGTTCGCGTTTTCTATCACTTTTCTGTCTTTTCCCCATGTCTCGTAGCCGCTTTCTCCCATTCTCCAACCGTCTCCAGAGAGGTTTTTCACAGAAAGTATAAGTCTCTACATGCCTGCACCTCCTTTTTACACCCTTATAATCACCAACCGTCTCGAGGGAGGTTTTAATTTTATGTGTTACGAGCTTAATAGAAGAACTAGGATGGGAATTTCTATCAGAACGCAGGTTAAAATTTAGGTTAAACCTTTTAAGTAAATTCGAAACCGATTCGTTCAGGGATGACGTTAGATATATATTGAGAACCCCTGCGTATTATGCTAGGTTTGATCATATTAACAAGATAAGAGAAATATATTGTCGTACCATAAGAGAGAACAATAGGCAGCGTAGCAAAGGGACAGGAAGGTGAGATATAGTTAGAGTAGTCTGTAATTCATGATTCATGTAAAAGCAACCAAAAATCCCTTTCATATTATGTAGATACTAACCATCTAGCTGCTCATGATCTTATTATCTAGCATGTCTCCATTAAATATCCCAGTTGCATGTCAATAGAGCATGTTTGGTGATCTTTTACCCCTGCCACACACCCTCGTGGTGGCTCGAAGGATGTTATGTAGATGTAGAACCGTGCTATGTGTTCTTCATGGTGGTCAGTCAAACTCCCGAGCGTCAGCTACTCATTCAACGGGAAATTTCCACACGAAGGTAGAGAGGCATTATTGCTTGCATTCTGAGAATACATCGTGCTTAAATTTTCTTGGTATTGCTGTTCGGTATAATTCTGTACATAGTAACCCTGGGATCTCTCCAAAGGTGACCATCTCCACAGCAGATACGCGGAGGGATGAGGAGCGGAGATGTTACCCTAACATTATAGTTCCAGAGGCCATGGAAAGAACACCCATAGGCTAGCCATGGAATTCTATAAATAGTTCCTGCAAATGGATTAAGTTTTGTCAATGATCGTTATAAATAGGCAAAAATTATGGTTATAAGACAAAAGACGAAGCAAAATTGGCGTAGTAAATTTTTCCCTTTGTTAAACAATTTAATTTTTTAATGAAATTTAGACATTTAAATATTATGATTATAAATAAAATATACGATTTCATACAAAATATAATAACTTTAAAATTAGTATTGAGAGTGCAGTCCCCGACTTTGCGACGAAGAAACTCTCGGCGCCGTAAATCCAACGACGTAAATTTTGTCATTAGAGGCCAATAAAATGAAAAATATGCGCACTATACATACGAAAATATATTTTTAGCCGAAGAAAGCAGAAAAAATAGACTGCTGAAAGTTTCAGAAAGATCTATGGGAATGGGAAATTTTAAAATCATTTTGAAAACCACGAGCGCCGCTAAGGCGCAGAGAATCCATATGAGGGTTAAAAAAATTCTAGGAAAGAGTGACGAGAAGGTAAAGGAGCGATGTTATTTTTCTCTTGTTAGACCCCACTCGGAGTACGCCGCTCGTATATGGGAGCCTTATGAAGTGGGACTAGTCTCAGATATAGATCGAATACATCGGAATGCAGCAATATTTGTTGATAATTGTTATGATAAACATAGTAGTGTCACATAATTATTGAGGGAATGAGGGTGGGAACCTCTATCCAATCGAAGGGAGAAATATAGGTTAAATCTTTTAAGAAAGTTTTATGTAGACTATTTTTTTCCCGACATTGAAAATATTTTGTTATATCGAAACTATTATGGTGGGAACGATCACAGGAATAACATTTAGGAAATAGACTGCAGAACCGATAGATTTGAAATATCATTTTTTCGGCGTACAGTAAAGGACCATAATATTTGTGAAAGATAAGTCGTAGGATATTGACTTGAATGAATAGGATTTTCTCAGTAGTGCTAAATATCTTAACATGAATTGTAGATACTAACTTCTCATGCAATCTCCGGCATGAGATACTCCTGCCTCATGTCTTAGCACCTTGTAGTGCTATGTATCTGTCACATTAGTAATACTAACAAGTACTTATATGTTGAGCAGTGTACTGCATGGTAGCATGTTCCTCTACGTATCACTCTCCTGGTTGTGGTCTGTCTGCGTACCGCTGTCCTGACTGCTTTTGGCTGCCTGCGCCTGGCATCCAGGGTAACTTGCGCGGTTCTGAATTGAACTGGGATGAGTGCTGCATGCCTTGTGTGGAATCACCCCGTGCCACACACCCTAGTGGTGGCTTGAAACGGTATTTCATAGATGTAGATGTAGGCTAGCTGACCTACTCTCTGCTCTCTCTCTCACCTACTCTGCTATATATGATTTCTTTCAAATTTTCATCTCTGTGTACATTTTAATATTTGACGTCGAGATTGAGGCTGGAAAATTATAATTTTCGGCAAACTCCAAGGATAATAGTGACCGTTTCCCATCCATACGAGCCCCATTGTGCGAGACGATAAAAATTGTTTTGCGCCCAGAGTTGAAAGAAAAGCGTTTTTCTCTCAGTAATCATTAATCTTCGTCCCTTATGTTACGGAAAAAGGAACAAATTCTGTTGGGAGAAAAACGGTGTTTCCGAAAACGGTTAAAACTGTCTAGCGTGACTGAAGACACTGAGGCATCTTTCCCTGGCGATAGACCGAAATGATACTCTATATTTAGCCACTAGAGTGAGGGTAGATGTAACCAAGTGCAGTTTTTTGGTAGCTGGTGTTATGATGGTAAAGGCTTTGCGCTTTATCCAAGCGTTTCCTAACTTTAAAAGTATAATTACGACACACTATAACGGAAGATTTATTTAAGGAGTTTCACTAAGGCCATATTACAATGAAGTTAATTGTCATATTTGCACTGTATTCTTTTGGCAGAAATGTTATTTTGGTTTTTTTTCCTTCTAATTTATCGTATGCAAGTTAAGCTTGTATATTTCCTTTGAAAACTGTTTAAAAATTTAAACTCAACTGATCCAACACGACCGTGTGTGTATGTGTATTGCAAAGTGCCCGATTAGGAGTTGGCAAAATACCCATGCTGCTCTCTCTGACCGCTGCCATGGGTGACCTTGACGGAGACTGTCGGGTGGGAATGAAGCCGTAGTGGTCGGTGAACACATGGAAATGTGCGTCGTCTCTATCCAACAGTGGGGCAAGGAGTCATTCGCTTTATTCCACCCCGACAGTCACCTGGAGGTGCGTTCAAGGCTATCTCCAGGGATTGCGACTTTGACGAGGAGAGATGGAAGAGACGGCGTCGTTAGGAGGGACAACTCGTGGTCTACGCTTGAAGATCGAGCGATGGTTTCTTTGGCTCTCTCACTTGATTGACCTATTCTCAGGAATGCAATAGTGTTCTCGCAGAATTTTGCGTAGTATTCTTAAGTGTTGCGTCGCTTCCTTCCAGTGAATCTCATTCATCATACTGCTTTGCTGCTGTTCGCACGAATAATTATATTTATTCTCAAACGTAAGTAATGATTTCATTGTTTTCTTATTTCTCTTGTTCCACATAGGGGTTCTCTTGTCCTCTGTCCAGTGTTCTAAATCTGTGATATGATAATTATAGTGAGCATTTTTTTGTTCTTATGATATCGTCAACTGTGACGAGCGATTTTAAAATTCGCCAACAACAGAAACGACTCATTATTGATATACTGACAAGTGAATTTTAGTCCACATTGTGTCATGCTGTTGATAGCTATACGCGATATTGTGGTGAGGTGTTGATGGCAATATTTCATAGATGTGTGTGGCTTACCTGTAGAGTTCTGTTTCGTGTGTATTACTCCTTGATCGTCCATTCCAGCCCAGAAACTCAGTTTACTTTCCCGAGTTTCTCCGCATCGTTAATTCGTAACTCACTCGTAAGTCTGTTTAATTTTTTTCTCTCTGTTAAACGTTTTGTCTTCGCTGACCTCGATTGAAAAATGAGATTGGGAGTGTTCTCGATTAATGCTCTGATTGTTTTTTTTTTCATAAGTATCATTAATGGTCCTCTTTGCTCGTGACTATCTGCCTTTGTTTTATCACCGAGGATTCAGCATACATTTTATTTTCAATGCGTGTGCATGCTCTAAATTGTAAAGTGTTTTCGAGGACATCAAAATCCGAAATCTTTATGCTGGTGTATTTTCTTACTTGTGTTACCCTGGCCCGAAAAATTCAACCCAAGAAGTTCACGCAGAAATACCAACATTTAGTGTTTTATATTGGAACCACACTGCGGAACAGTTACAAACCGTAACGTCCCATATTGCTTATTCAATAACTGAACGTCGGACGGTTACAAAATAGTAACTTAATGGCTGACGTGTGGAATGGATATAAATAGTAACTCAGTGATAGACGAGATAGATGGATATTTAATATTTTGGTACCAAAATCGTACCTAATGCTATAGATTAAAGTTTTGGTAAAACTTTATACTCATTTACATTATTGAAAAACGTAAGATGATTAATCTATGTGAATTTCATCCTTAAATGTATTTACTATCACTATCCCCTACGGAAATAAACAGTTATAAGTCGCGGATAAGACCAACTAGCGGAAATTAAACAACTGCCGCGTCAGACATTTACTGTTTTCTTCATGAACATGGAACCATATTTAATTAATACAACGATAAAAGTTAAGAGAAAAGTCGAAGTCGGCTCATTCGAGGAGATATAAGAGATTAGAGGTCAAAGTGGTCACTGCCTTATCATGGTTATTCTGTGACAGGCGGGTAGGATATATGTACTTTAATTCATGACACGTAAACTAGAACATATATCTCCCTGAACATTTTATATTTCATTACCATTACTATATGCTACATCATCCATTACAAGAAAGTCGCGGAAAAGACCCAGTTGCAGAGATATTCCAATAAGATGCCCATCTCTGGTCTCCATCATTGTATCTATTTTAAGATTATTTTTACATCGTATTCTGATACGTTAGCAAATACTTATGAGTTTTCCTAATTTTTTGCTTTTGAATCCATAAATTTCCAGAAAATTGTTATAGAGTATTCACAAAACATAATGCAGGAAGTGCTTTTGCGGAAGTTGTTTTCACAATTACTTTGGCTAAGTGCACAAAATTCGGCGTAAGTGGAAGAAGAATATGAAGCAATGAAAGCTAAGGAAGCGGGCACAGACTTCACACTAAATCTGCAAAGACGAGGTATTTGGAGGTAGTTTTCGTTGGGAGACGATGTCGATGTGTTGAATAGAATGTTGTGTACAGGCAAGGAAGTGGATTGAAAGAGCGATGGGAATGATCGAGCCTCATGAGTTATCTGGGGCAATACTTTTCATTCTTTAATCCTTAAGTTATTCTTCAGATCTCGTTGGCTGATGAAGAAGAAATGAAATAATTAATAATTCAACGGAATTCAACCCCTCTGAGCAACGAAAATCTACGATATATGCCGCATCCTAAAATTTAAAAGTAAAAAGACAATTTTTATATTTCATTTAATATGATTCGACCTATTTTCGGAGGCTACACGCTAGACTTAGTTTGCTTGATAAATTCAGATCAGATATTTCTCAGTGCGTCATATAGAATATTATGATGACATCTCACTATATATCTTATGGTCCGTCAGATGCGACAAAATAAGAGAGATTCACTGCCGAACAGACACTCGCTCTTTCTGAGAAAAATAAGCGACCACAATAAGAATTGAGCTCCACTAAGTACACTCTTATAATACATGTTACCATTTCAATTCTAAAAAACATACACCTATACAGGGCTGGTGACCTAACAACCCCGGCCACACGCCCATGCGGCGGCTTGCGGGGTATTATAAAGATGCTGAATTTAGCGACGCAATAGCCTCTCTGCGACCTATTACAGGGAAGACCTATAATTTTCAGCGAAGGTTTCCTGTACGCCGACGGAGACTAGAAATGGAAATTTGAGTCATACTTCAACTCCTGTAACTACGGGAAACAAGAACGATGTTGCCATTCGCCTTTTCGCAGTTCTTCGTTCGCCGACAGACCTTTCTTCTCCCTCATGCCTCCCTAACCGTAAGCGTGCCAACAGATCTTGGATCGGGCTCACACAATAGACCCAACCCACCCCAATCTCCACAGAAATAATGCACCTGCAGGGCCAAATTTTTCATCAAAGGGCGTTCCCTGTCGAGAAGTGAGTTCCGAAGAAGGTTTACTTTTCCCTCCTGCGCGTTTATTGGTTTCTCGCTCATGGGGGCGTGGTTCGGCGTTGTTACATTGACGCCACTTCGGGACTTGAAAATGTTTTGGCCCCGACGTGGTAAGTGCTTTTGGGCAGGAGTTTACAAAGGTAATAGGATTAAAGGAAACTGGAATTGGATAGGGACGGGTGGAGGGCTGCAGTCAACAAATCTTAGGATTGAATGAAAGCTTAGGAATGAAGAAACCTTTGCATGCATCTTTCTAATCTCATCCAGAAGTTTCCATTACTCACCCGTTCGTTATGTAATAACCTCATCGTTTTTCTTCCTTTCAATCCATGCCATCATTTCCATCCTCTTTCATATCCCTTCTTAATCGTAATATCACATCACTGAATCCTACAGCCTATTCTCGTCGTCCAAGTCCACGTTTATGCCTCATACAGCGCACGTATCTAGCTCTTTACCAGTCTCTTCTAATGTGTTCTTTTCCAAGTCCCGGTACCTCCGCTTTATCGTATGAAGAGCTAAAAGTTAACTCTGTTATTACCGGATTTTATCTTTCTATATAGTATCTTATCGATACCCATCGATAAAAATAATACAATAGATGAGAGCACACCGTGAGGAATGCCGTAACTAGTAGGAATATTGCTAGTGATTTATATGCGGAAGGTATATTGAATGCTACACTTGTGCGGTAATTGCGTGGAATAAAATTAGAATTAGTATCGGTATTGTTACAGTAGAGGAACAGTTTACCAAGACAATTGCAAATTGGAATATATTCCAAATACCGAATAAAAATAATTTTCGAAAATGCTCTGCGTCATTCATGAATCTTAATAGAGAAACTCCACTGCAATATCCACATCACGTGGGTCATTTTTTCACAAAAAATATTTTCCGTGATATTGGTAAATCTATAGAGTTTCAATCTTTCAATAAAATGATTCCATTGGGGATTTCTCGCATCTTGGTTAGTTGAAAACACGACGTTTCTCCACCTCTGCCGGGTATTCCATCAGGGATTATCTGATAGCGGTTGTATGATAAGGGTTGTCTGAAGGGGTTTGCTGATTACTCCAGAAGACACGGGGGGAAACCCAAAAGTAAATATTTTATTGAAAAAAGTTTCACTTTCGGTCTTCGAGACGTACTCTACTATCTTCTTTAAAAAGGATGTTTACCACGGCCGAAAACGCTTTCGCAGACTTCTGAGCGCTTTTAATTCACATCTTTGCTTTTCCACTTATTTTTGCGCATGCGTCTGGAGTGAAGATGAAGACTTACAGTGAGTATTTAGAATGTTCCCTCTTTGCTTATTACATGATAGTTTCGACTACGGAAGAAACGTGAGTTTGCCAAAAATCAGGTATTCGCCAAGACGCGTACGGCGTCGTCAATATCATCATCGCTTGTTCAATCCTAAGATTGGCAGCTCTCCACTATTCCCTACCTCATGCTAGTTCTCTTGCCTCCTGGTCCTATCTAGTCCTACTTTGCACTTTTCTCTTTATTTGGTCCATCAACTGGTTCCTGGGTCTTCCCCTGGGGACTTTTCACTCAATTTTTCCTTTAATTATGTCCTCCTCAAGCCTTTTATGCCTCAGGGTGTTTCCAATCCATCTGATTCTTCTTTCATATTGTGTTCCATTTGGCCCATTCCTCTTTTACTCTTCTTTCCGCGTACGAAGTATATATTTAAAAAATATTCACATATTTCGAGACTAAAATTACCGCATCTTTATGGAGGATCACCAAAATGTTGCGAATGAGGTTTTTGAATGCTCAAATGTGAATATTCTAGAGAAACCATGCAATGAAATTTTTACTTTTGTATCAGCAGCGTTGCTGTCGGGGGCGGGAAATAGGAATAAAGGCGGAGAACTCTTTTAGGCTGCAGTAGGAACCAGCACTAAAGGGCCTTTTCGGCCTGATCTATACAACCATCCTTAATCGGTCAATTCCAATTTTGGTTTGGACTAGAAAATTTGAAAAATAACTGGCCACCCACGCGTACATCAAGGGTTCGATCCATTAGTGGAACGAACAAATTTTCATTGAAATACTACTGTCCACATTGTTACCCTGAGGATGCCGCCATAGAAACAGTACTTCGTACGTACCGTCAGGATACATCCGCTTACTATAGGCTAAAGCTTGCGCCTGGTTCCCGTAATTCTCTACGGTCTAAATATTTATATCCCACTCCTATTTCTATTCGTGTCAGCCTCGACTGAAGCGCATACAAGGGTGGGGACAACTACTAAATTTCATTGATGAATAATAACAGTGGTAATTGTAACACGATGGTTGGCGATATTTAACTACAGACAGAATATTCGTACAATCTTCTCTGCGCGAAATTTTTCATTTTTTTTTAATTTGCTCACAGTCACTCTAAAGAAAGTACATTATCTGTGGATAAAAATTTAGATAGAGTCGAGCTTTGCTAAAAATAAATACTTAAATCGCCGATTTTATCTGAGATAGAATTTAATGAGAATGTTAACGTGATATAATTTTGTGAGTGCAAAGAGTAAAAAAATAGTTTACATTAATTGGTGGCGCTGGAATTACAGAATAGTCTATGATCTTATGTCATATAGACGTAAAATATGCGTCGTAAACTTAGCGGAACTAGTGGTAAAATATTCTTCCGAATGGCAACTAATGTTAGAAATAATATATATCTTCCTTAAAGCCATTGAAATACGCGGGTAGGAATGCTGTCTGGCTATAAACGGATTCATTTCTTCTATCGTAAGACCATTTCCTTAATTGATCTAGAACAACAATACACCGGTTATCATCCGTCCTTGTATTCCCTCCGTTGACCGTGGGAGAGAAGGCACTGAAGGTAGAACGATTCATCTGTCATTTCTATATCCCGATACGGTCTTTATTTCAGTCAGTTTTAATTCCTTGCTGAAGAAAGTTTTGCGCCTTCATTTACGTAGAAGATGCCTTTTTTTTCTCTCGTATCTCCCACCAACCGCGAAAACCCACGGGCAAACAGCAGGGTGTTCCTGTGTTTAATAACCGCTTCCGGGTGGATAATGGTTTATTATAATTTATTAGGAGGGACTGCAGAAAAGACAGAGGTCAAACAGAGAGAAAGAGAGGCAGCGATGTTAAATAAGCCTATAACTAATATGTGAACTAATCCATCCGTACCGTTGTTACGGTGTGTTATCACCCTGAAATAAATATAAAAGCACATGGGAAGCGATAAAAAGATTGGCCAGTGATCCTTTCTTATGTGTTTTACTTTGTTCTTTCGCACCGAATTATGTATGACAACCCGTTGAAAAGTTGGCGGTAGATAAATACCGATAACATCCCTTAATGGATGGAGTTAAGTTGCACTTTATTGCAGCCTTTTTTGCGTCTTACTGCCGATGTATTTTGCGTCACACACATGCTCTGCTCTGCTGGCAGTGGTAGCATTGGATGAAAACAGAAGACGGTGGAAAAGCGTGATGCGTTAAATCTTCCTGAATCTTTTGTGTAGATTGATTAAAAATAGCTCTTTACATTACAAAATACTGGTGACGGAATGCCGCCAAATAATCATTATGTACTCATTTTGAAAAATTGGAGATTGTTTGAAAATGCAGGGATGGCTGAAAAATGAGGTCGATACTTAGTGCGTTTTTTTCGAAGAGAAAAATGATCTTCAAAACTTCCCGATCCACTGTATTTGATGACAAGTTTCGCTACTGTAAAAAGAGAAGAATACCAGGGACTCCTCTGTATGCTATAAAGTAGAACAACTGGTCAATATAATTATGCTTAAAGAAAGTGGACTGCCAAGACATAGTTGTCATATTTCTCTTTGTAAATGCCTGCGTCAAGCAAGGGTCTCTTCGTGCTGGTTTCCCATCATAAAAAGGCCTCATCTGAAAGATTGACTATAGAATAATACTAACATAATATGGGGTATCGTGAGTTCACCTCACGCGCATTGAGATAGCATTTATTCGGTCCCTTTCATCTGGTATAAATCAGTTTAAATCCCCTTCGGCATGCCGGTATTTATGGCATAGTTGAACCATTTCCCTGTAAAAACTGCTGTTTGTGTCAGTTTTCGGTATTTTAAGAAAATATATACTTATGCTTTCATAAACGTAGCCTTACCGACACTTCGCGCTCTTTGCAGAACTAAGAAATACTTACGTATCTATCGTCAGGAAGCTATGAAAAAGTGGTGCAGATACTATCAATATAACCGTACGAATGAAGAACTCTGGCCCGTACACCTCCAACGCAACACCATGCTAGAAGAGTCCAGACCGCTCCCCATAACAATTGCTTACGCACCTCTTGAATGGCCTCGTAAGTTTAAATCACATCGCTTAGGTCACAAACCAAAATCCCCACACGAATTCAATGTCCACGCCGGAGGAGAAACACAATTCCGCGTTGCCGGGCCGTCCCACGATACCTATATTGGCCTTTCAGTCTGACCAGTCGTCCACATCGATGCGGACGATTGCTCATTTGGCCTTTAGAAATATTATTTTGTGCTATCGCGATTGTTAGATAAGGTTATTTACGTTTAATGGAGTTCCCTGTGCGGCAACGAGCGTTGGGATACTCATCCGATCGTCTACTGTAGTGTTCGTCCCTAGTGTTGGGCCCTATGTAATTGTGAAAGACAATTCGATGCCGGTTCACGTATTCATGTATCTACTTGCGATATCGCCTAATGTCTTCTGTTGTTTGTAATAGTGTGTTGTCTGTAGTTACTACGTTGCTTATAGTTCCTTGTTGTTTTAGTTTAGCAGCCTTTTCTAATTGGTAAGTTGATATCTTTTCCTTTTTCAATGCATACTTTATAGTTATGTGGTGCTTTCAGGCTTTCAAGTTTTCTCCTTGTCTAGGATTATTTGTTTCAAACTGTATATGTCCTGTATATTCCTATTGATTTGTTTTTCCTATTAGAGCTTGCATGTCGAAGTTTAAGAGTGCGTTCATTATTTCTTTTCTGTGTTGAGGAAGTAGCTTTTTGACCATTATTTAAGTGTTTTTTTGCAGTTGTATTCCTTTTTATATTGTCGCCTCTATCATTAGGTGGTCTGAAACTGTTGTCGAGTATGCTGTTTGTTTTAGAATGTTTATGCTTGAGTTTATTTTTAGTAGAAACGGTCTATCCGTTTAGCGTATTTTTCTCTCAATGTGTATTTATTTTTTAGATTTGGCGGAATTAATTGGTTGATATTTATTGCGTCATATTTACTATATGACCTTTTTAGGCCATGGCATATTAGGAATATGATTTTTTCTCTATAGTCAAGACTGTCCACCTGTTCCGTTTTTCTGTTAACATCTCCGGCTAGTATTGAGTTGCTGGTGCATTTGCTTATGTGAGGAATCAGTTCTCTTGCGTAAAATTCTTTTCTTTTGTTTCTCAGCCTGGATGCTAATGGTCCGTAGATATTATATATATGAATATTCTCTAGATTAGA
>CAUJGU010000105.1:0-27257 GCA_963169105.1 Ceriagrion tenellum | reverse complement strand
AGATTTAATGACCCACGCTGCCTAGTTCAATTCAATGCAGTTTCCACTACCATTCACAGGAAAAGTTAAGGTTAACTAACACTCAATGGACAAATTTATATCAAAATACCAACTCCCAAAAGTTCAAATTATCCACCATAATGCATCTGCCCGAAACATTCCAACGACATTAAAGTTTATGACTGGGGGTGAGTTGGCACAATGAGGCAGTGGTAACGACTTGGCACTAAATTATATTCCACTGAGGTATAAGAAACAACGAAATTCGAATGACAGTCACGATATTCCAAAATATGGAAATGGCCAAATGACGATAGATTTACTCTAGCGGGATACACAATCCTCCTACAAGAATTTACCAAAACTTCACGTTATTGTTCATTGATATAGGGAGAGAAAAAGTCCCAATTAAATTACGAACCTTAGTACCACCTTATTTAGACAACTTATTTACAACTTAGCACCACCACATTAGTAAATCATATTTAAAACGTGAAGAGGTGAATTCCAGGACGAAAGTATCTCTAAATTACTTCAAGGGGGTGGTTACGTTTTTTAAGATCATATGAGCTAGACTGATGACCGACTATTGCTATTGTAACATTAGGATTTTAAGAATTTGCCCAGACTTAGCTTAGTTACCGTTTCACCCAGAAGCAACTATACGGGGTATTTGGTTACAAACCCATAACCGTAACATTTTAAAGAGTATTTCTTGTAGATCATGAGGGACTGAAGGGCACAAATACTTAACCATAAAAGCATAATGAGAACGTAAAATCAGACTTGAGTCACTTCTAAAATCAAACTAAATTCGTACACCTCACCTCCATTCCTCTTTGGGAAAGCTGAATAGTAAGACAGGTGAATCTAACCTCACACCCGTACAATTATTGCACCACATAGCAGCACAGTAATTGCTTCTCTTCTTCGCAGACATTTTTAAAACCAAACACGATCACCACAAAAAACTGCTACAACATCAAACACTTGAGCGAAATTCCGAAAATGGTCGAGAAGTTTGAGAACAGCGGAAGAACGATAAGTAAATAGCGTTCGAAAGAACCCCCGTGCTCACTAGGTGCGCTGTTATCGACGGTACTTACTGCCACCTGCAGTTATTCGGAGGAACCTGCGAGTGTCAGGGGCCTGGTCTGGCAACGGAAGATTTCGGATGAAGACTTCTGTAGATGGTCATCTTCTTCGTTCCCCTGTCGAGGTTCTGCAATTTGTTGACGTTCCATTTCATGCATCTGAAGGTGTACAGCAGTGTGGGAACCGCGAACATGTTCGTGGCAAGAACCTTGTTCTTGCCAGACAGCTCATAACTCCAGCTTTTCCTGAGAGTCTGTCTGTACTTGGCGAGGACTCACTCCTTCACTGCTGCAACCTCCTGCATTCAACTTTGGGGGACGCCGAGATATTCATTCCTGTCATCGCCCTCGAGGTGGCGAATGACGCTCCTGTCAACGAGGGGCACGTCTTCCTTGTTCTCCGAGAATCTTCCTCTCGCCAGGTGGATGGATGCACACTTGTCTAATCTGAACTCCATTCCTATAGCCTCAATGTACTCCAGTATGGTGTCCAGGGCCATGTGCAGGTCTTTTGTATTGGAAGTGTAGAGCTTTAGGTCATCCATATAAAATAAAAAAGTGACCCTATGGTTCCTGTCACCTGGCACACCGCACATGTATCCTTTCCCTTGTCGCAGCCTTAACGAAAGAGGTAGGAGGGAAATGAAGAACAGCAAGGGGCTCAAGTTATCGCCTTGGAAAACAGATGGTATGATACTAACTCTGTCGAGACCGACCGCTTGTCTGCGGTCAGGACGAAGCGCGTTCTCCAGAGTGGTATCAGGCGTTGGATGCAGGACACTTCCTCTGGGCGGACTTTCATCAACTTCATCATGGATACAATGAGCTCATGTGAAGTGGTGTCAAACGCCTTTCTGTAGTCTACCCAAGCCATTGATAGGTTGCGCTTACGCTAGATGGCATCCTGGCATATGCATCTATCATTGAGAAGGTTCTCCTTACATCCCGTGAATGCACGCTTTGAGCCCCTCTGCTCGTACCCCACCTCCCACACGGCTGGACCTGGTGGAGGATAAGATCGCTCAAGATGAAGGTGAACGCCTTTTTACAGTGTTGAGGCAAGTTATAGGATTTGACAGGTCTCCCTTCTTAGGTACTAGAACCGTGCGTCCCTGAGTCAGCCACGGTGGAATTTCTTCTCTATCCGAGAGAAAGGACGTAAAGATTCTGGCGAGGTGGGTGGAAGTAAACGTCTTCCACCAGAATTTATTTACGGCATCCATTCCTGAAGCCGAGAAATTCTTCTTGCCAGAGAAGGCCTTCACGTCAATCTCTGTGACTGAATGAGGTCCATCCACTTCATGTAGGTGGCAGTCGCAAAACTTTTTTAAGAGGCCTATGGCCCGATAGGGTGGTCCATATCCGCAAAGTGGGTAAAAATGTGAGGGGCGGACTCGTCAAAAGTTTCGTTTCCACATACAGAAATTAAATCCAAAACCGGAAGTCCGTGCGGTAATTTTTAGTGGTCGCGCAGGGCGCGGGAAGTTTTGAAATACTGAATTTGCCCGAAATGGCTCATTTTTCATTTTCCAAGCTCTAAAATTGACCGTACAAAAAAATGTATTCAACAAAAGTGACATCGTTTGATGTCAGCTGTCTCCCTGAACCATTCTGGAACACGCAGTCAGACGTTTGGAACGCTCTCGCGCCCCTGACGGCCCGACGTCCGAATCCGTGGAGGCAGGCGCACTTGCCCGAACCTGCCGCTGGGTCCCTTTTCGGAGGAGCTGTGAGATTTCGTGATTTGTGATTTACGCGCGCTTGTCGGGACTTGTTAGTGTTTAGTATGGTGTGAGGTGTGTGTATGGTGTGGTGTTTCGTCATGGCTGCGGCATCAACACGCTCGAAGATGGAGCTTTGGCTCATCGGGCAGCCACTACCAGCTCTGACATGCAGCAAGTTGCCCACAACTGGGCAAATTTTACGACGCTTTTTTTCACCATACTGAACACAGTGGACGGAAGACTGCGAGACTGTGCGCGTCTGACAATCGAAGAAGCCTTGCCGTTTTGGGAAAAATGTGGCGTCCCCGTCCAACAGGTGAAGGATGCCACTGATACTTTACTCACTCTCCACACTGGATGGCTGAAACTGAAAAAAAAGAAGGATCGAACAGGTTCTTGCGAACAGATCGAACACATTCTTGCGAACAGGTGAGAAAGCAATTTACGGCAAACCTCGAGAATACATATGATTTTGCTCATGTCAATGCGGTCGAAATTATGACTGATAAAATTAACAAATGTATAAATGAGAAAGAGAAGACTGCCATGATCGAAGACTTACAATTTTATAAATTGTAAATGGAGACTAGAGTAGGGTGTATGCTAGCCAAAGACATGTACGTAGTGAAGAAATGTAAAAAACTGCAGAGGATTGAGAAAGGAAAACAAGAACTAAAGAGAAGATACGAAGACGAACAAACAAGTACTTCGGCGGCATTTCAGACGGTTGGCTGGGATAAAGTGAAAACAGAAGATCGTAGTGATGATGAGGAGGGCTTGAATCGAGATGAAGACGAATTTGACATGGAGAAACATCAGAATAGAAAGAAAAAAACTGACGTTCTGACGCCTGATCTCTTGTCTTCCATTGACCGAAATTGTGTGACTGATCGGCAAGCCAAACGTACCATTGAGGAAACAGCCAAGGCTTTGGGTCACGATCCGTCAAATTTGAATCTCTCCCGGAGCACACTCCATCGGAAGCGGCAGGATCATTGGATGAAGTACAGACAAACTTTACTGATTTCTTTTGTCCGAAAGGGCCGATTGTCGTTCACTGGGACTCAAAAATCATGCAAAGTGAGGAGAAAGGTTAGTATTTTTTTTACAAGTGTCTATTGGATTCCAACATTACGTTTATTAACCCTGACTATTTTATTCGCAGGGAAGAAAGTTGACCGCTTGCCAGTTGTGGTGAAGGACTTGGAGACTGGGGAGGAGCAACTACTGGGTGTAGCAGCCCTCAAGGATGGAACAGGGAGAGCCCAGGCAGATGCTGTTGAAAATCTTGCACGAATAAGGGGAGTTAAAGAGGAAATCTGTGGCAGGGCGTTTGACACCACTTCGTCAAATACTGGTCCAAATATCGGCGCTTGCGTGTTACTGGAGGCAGAATTGGAAAGAACGCTCCTTCGCCTCGCCTGCCGTCACCACGTGCTGGAGCTACCAGTCAAAGGAGGTTTCGAAGCCATTATGCCGCCTTCAACCTCTCCTACTGTTCCACTTTTTGAGATATTTGCAAAGTTTTGGGAAAATGTGGACCAAGGTTATGAAAATTTTAACATACATTTACTCCCATGCTTCTTTGCCGTGAAATCATATCATGTCTTCATGAAATTTTTACAGGAAATTATGTGACAGCCGTTACGCTGCAGGCTATTCGACGCATCAGAGACGCAGATAAAATTATCATGTTCTGCAATGATCAGCTAAAACAGGTAGGCTACTGACTTTTCAGACTATCATACTAACCCATCAATAATGAGTTGAGAATTAGTTTTCTATACCTCCCCGCAGGAAAAGAAGCCCCGTGATGACTACGAGCACCACCTGATCTACACAGTGACTTTTCTGGGCGGCGTTCCTCACGGCGGTGTACGGTTTTACGCTCTCCCACCTTGCAACAAGACCCGGTTTATGGGTTATGGTAATCACTGCCTCCTCATTGCTATGTTCAGCAGGCAGTTTGAGCTCTCTTCTGATGAAAGAGCGGCAGTCATCGAGGTTTCCTTGTTTATTGCAATGGCGTACATAACCTTGGATGTTGGCCAACGTGGCTGCAGCCGCCCCTCGTATTGATTTGGAGCTATTGAAAATATTCCAGCATGAAATGAACCGCCACAAGAAGACTGATGCTAGGGGAAAACTGTGGAAGACCGCGGGCTCCAAATTCTAGGGACACCTGTGGTATCTGTCTCCCGAGCTTGTGTGCCTTGCTCTGTTTGATCCTTATGTGACTTTGGAGGAAAAAAAGGCTGTAGTTGATGCTATCAAATCAAACCCCGTCGATGATCCGAATGTGTACAAAGCCTATGTCAACAAATTGGAAAAGTCCATTCAAGGATTGCAGCTGTCTGATTTTGCCAACCAGGGCTCACTGGGTTTTTTTTTCAAAACTCAGAGTAGAGCCCCAATTTCTCGAAATAGAACCTCAAGAATGGGAGAGCAATCCTGGATTTTTGAAACTGAAGCTCTATGTAAGTAATATTCCATCCACAAATGATGCTGCCGAAAGAGGCGTCGCTTTAGCCAAAGATTTTAATAATGTACTAAGAAAGGATGAAGAGAAAAAAACAGGGTTTGTATGTTGTCGTTGCTAACGATAGGAAAGCAGTGAAACAAGAATAATTAGACCTATTCTTTTGTTTGTAAATTTGTGTCTTTCATTCCTAAATACCCAGATAACATGCAATTAACACTCAAAAATACGAAAAAAGTACTTTTCTCCTGGGAGGTAGGCAACCGCGCGTTCCAAACGTCTGACTGCTTGTTTCAGAATGGTTCGGGGAGACAGCTGACATCAAACGATGTCACTTTTATTGAATACATTTTTTGTGCGGTCAATTTTAGAGCTCGGAAAATGAAAAATGAACCATTTCGGGCAAATTCAGTATTTCAAAATTTCTCGCGCTCTGCGCGACCATTAAAAATTACCGCACGGACTTCCGGTTTTGAATTTAAGATCTGTATGTGGAAACGAAACTTTTGACGAGTCCGCCCCTCACATTTTTACCCACTTTGCGGATATGGACCACCCTAATGGCCCGAGTGTCTCCGTTGATAGTCTTCGACGTTTCGAGACTTCCAGAAACGTTCTACCTCTTGGACGGGTGGCGGAGATTCGACGACAGACTGAGCTAATCGAAAGTGGCGGAACGGGTGAAGGAGGAAGGTTGAGTTCTCTCTCACGGCCTAACTCCTCTCCAGGAGCTTTTTCCGGGCAGTGGCGAGCGCCCGAACTCTATCAAACGCGTGCTGCTTAATGATAGGCAGCACGCTCTCGTTCAGTGTTTGATGGTTAAATCTGAGGCTGCGTGCTATGCGCCGGACTAAGGGCGTGAAAGCCCGTCCAGATGTGATGTATTTAATCTTACACTGCATCCTTGAAGCCTGCCGTCTCGCCAGCGTGATCTTGGCCTCCCAACTGTTCCAGCCGTTTTGACGCTTTGTCCTCCCAGGAGGTGGGCTTTTGGGAGTTGGCCCTTATTTTGGCAACAGCGTAGACCACGCAGTTGACCGTCCATAGGTCCGAGTCTCCGTAAGGCTTTCGTCGATAAAGCCATTCAATCTGGTCAGGACGTTTGTCCGCAGAGAGATCATCCGATGGGCTTCTCCCTACCTGGCTTGTCCTACATCATCGGTGATTTCATTTAACAACCGCGCTCGGAGTTCAGAGTCGGCCTGATCTGCTTTCTTGCTATTTATCGGCGGTACCGACGGTACAGTGTCTGTCAAAACAGCCGGTGGAGAGACTGCTTGCGTTGGGGAGGGTGGTCTGGCCGATGGTGTCTTTCTCTGATCACGCGGTTGTTGGGGAGTTTCCTTTTTTCGCAGATGGTTGGCATAGTCGCGCAGATTCTGCTGCGACAGGTGGTTATGTTCAATATGCATTTCGCACCACAAAGAGTGCACCCTTGCCATATACCACGGCATGAGATTCGGCTCGCTGGCAGCTTAGCATGCGAGCCCCATAGGGTTTCCGTCCACTCCATAGGAGCTCCCTTCTTGGTGTTATTATTGTTATTGCCACTCTCAACTTCACTGGGGCCCCCATCTGAGAGGGGCCGGTTTTGGGTGGCACTTCTGTTGTCATTCTTTGAACCAGATAGATTTGCATGTGGGGTGGTTAGTCCCACTTGCAGACGGCAGAGCCGTTACCAGGTACGCCACGAGGAAGCTGGTGGTCCGCTTTCGTACCCTTTTATACTGATGATTATTTTTATTATAATAATGCATGTCACCGTCTCGAAGAGTTTTCGGTGCAGTTTGCTCCGTAAAGATTCCTTGAAGGTAAGATTTGCGCTGAATACAATTATAAATAGCTCATTTCCGACCCGATTTCATGCTTTGGGCGGTGGATGGCCCGGGAATCGTTAATTTGGATAAATATTTGGACGGTGTACCAAAGTGGCCTTGGATGTTTATGCATCGAAATTAGTCCATTAAGGTCTTCATGTGCCCGCAGTACAACTGGTACGTATCAAGCACTGTAGCAATGTTACACAGAAATGTACATATCTTGTGTGCATGCCAATATATTGTAGTAAATTGTGAAAGTAAATACAAAGGACTCCTAACGTCCGCCATTTGCTTCACGCGTATTGGCGCGTCGCGATCGTAGAACAGAAATTAATAAGTAGATTGAACATACAAAGGAGTTTGAAGAATTATTAATATCGCTCTTTTAAAATACGGTATTCAAAGCTATGAATGAAAAATAAAAGAATCTGGTGCATGACACTAGCGGTGACCTTGAAGACGACGAAGAGCATATCGGGTTTGGGCGCAAAATTCAAATCCTCGCCACCTTTCCGTGCCGGTTCCCAAGCACCGACTTTATGCGATCGATTCTCGATACCGGTTCTAATGGCCAAGAACCGGCAGTATCGAGACACGGGTACCGGAACCGACATATCTATAGATTAAGTAATGAGTTCAGTGGTTGCTTCATAAACCTATGTGCGGCACCCTTCTGTGCAATGAAATGAGTTCTTTGATAAATAAAGGGAGACATAAATCTCTTATACTAAAACGGCTCATTGAGATACTTCTTTAAGAACTCCAGAAAAATAGACCTATAGAATCATGGTTAGGGTCTATTTCAAATTGTTGTCTCTATAACATTTATTTAATTAAAGGAGTACTTTTTTCTGTGGGGTAAATTTGTAAGTAAATGTACGAGGGTTGAAAACGAGAACACAACTGCCTTTATTAGCCACACTAAGGCGCATAACAGAAGAGTACACACCGGTTGCCATTGAATATAGGCGGCATCTGTAGAGACAACTTTAAACTCTAACAGTTTTAAGTATATTTTACAAAAATTAATTGTTTTAAAGCATTAATCTTCCATTTAAGTTTGCTTTAAAACATCTTGTTCTAAAATGTTGATTATTGCAGGTACCAGATTGTGGTGTGATGGGAGTCATTGCAAAAACTACGGAGAGGATGGTGTGTGACGTAAGGGAAGAGAGAAAAGAAATGACTGCAAAGAAAACAGAAAAGAACACCAGCCCTAGTTGTTTACCTGTAAATCACTCTCCAAGAAATAATTCTAACTTACCCTGCATAACTCCAAGGCATCAATTGAGGAACAGCTCAAGTGCAAAGGAACAGTTGAAATCTAAGGAGAACATGAAGAATACGGTAACACGCTCTAACAAATTGCCAAATGATCGAAGGTGTTTTGATTCTCATGAAACACACCTTGATGGAGATGTGGCTTACGTTTGCGGTTCTTGTGGAATGAAATTTGCAGATAAAAATATGTTAGTCGTACACATTAAAGAATGCACTTCGAGAGAGAAGTCATCTACGACTTTAGTGCTGAAGGATTCGCTTACAAAGTGTACAGAATCAGGAGGCTCGTCAGAGTTTCAGTGTGAAGTATGTTGTAAGGTTTTTCGGTGGAAGTATCATTTAACAAATCACTTAAAATCACACAAAGGTTTGAAGATGTTTAAATGTGAAATTTGCGGAAAAGAGTTTAAATGGAAGAGGTCATTGAAACTGCATGCGACTGTGCACAGTGGATGTAATGCATTCAAGTGTGACTCGTGCGGGAATGGATTTTCTAAAAAGATTTACTTAGCAAAGCACTCATGCATACTCAGTGACTTGAGACCTTTCAAGTGCGACACTTGTGGGAAGAGATTTGGTTGCAAGACTCATTTAGTGCAACACTCGTTCGTTCACAGCGGATTGAGACCTTTCAAGTGTGACACTTGTGGGGCGGGATTTGCTCGCAAGTCTGATTTAGTAAAACACTCGGTCGTGCACAGCGGAGTGAGACCTTTCAAGTGCGACACTTGTGGGAAGAGGTTTGTTCACAAGACTTATTTAGTTAAACACTCGCTCGTACATAGCGGGTTGAGACCTTTCAAGTGTGATACTTGTGGGAAGGGATTTGCTCGCAAGTCTGATTTAGTACAACACTCGCTCGTGCATAGCGGATTGAGACCTTTCAAGTGTGATACTTGTGGGAAGGGATTTGCTCGCAAGTCTGATTTAGTAAAACACTCGGTCGTGCACAGCGGATTGAGACTTTTCAAGTGCGACACTTGTGGGAAGAGGTTTGGTCACAAGACTTATTTAGTTAAACACTCGCTCGTACATAGCGGGTTGAGACCTTTCAAGTGTGATACTTGTGGGAAGAGGTTTGGTCACAAGACTTATTTAGTTAAACACTCGCTCGTACATAGCGGGTTGAGACCTTTCAAGTGTGATACTTGTGGGAAGGGATTTGGTCACAAGACTTATTTAGTTAAACACTCGCTCGTACATAGCGGGTTGAGACCTTTCAAGTGTGATACTTGTGGGAAGGGATTTTCTCGCAAGACTCGTTTAGTACAACACTCGCTCGTGCACATGGATTGAGACCTTTCAAGTGTGAAACTTGTGGGAAGGGATTTGCTCGCAAGTCTCATTTAGATATACACTCGCTCGTGCATAGCGGGTTGTGACCTTTCTTGTGGGAAGGGATTGGCTCTCAAGGTTAATTTACTACAACACACTTTCGTGCATAGCGGGTTGAGACCTTTGCATTGTGACCTTTGTGGGTTGGCATTTGCTGGCAAATCTGTTTTAGTAAGACACTTAGGCGTCCACAAAGTTTGAGGCCTTTCGCGTGTGGTGCTTGTGGGAGGAAGTGTAAATTCGAGAAATCTGCCTGGTTTTATTTTATGCTCAAAGTTAATGAAAGGTACCTTCTTGACTCTTGAGTAGATTATTTCGTGCTATTTTGTAAAAACATTCATTTTTTCCATTTGATCGCAAAAAATATGGATTAGACTGGCCTTAAAATATTATATTTCCCATTCTCTCGTGATCTAAAATCATCTTATTTGAAGGCAGGGCCATTGCCTTTGACCAAGTAGACTGTATGTATGTATGTAGTGTGGTGAGCAAATATATGCTTTGTTCAGTGACTGCTCACGTGGAATTGTGTGCAAATAACAACACAGCTAACACGGATTATGAATCATAATTCGTGTTCATTTATTTTAGGTATGCATTTATTTGTTAAACTTGCATTTTGATACAGGTAGTAGATATATTTTGATATAGTAGTAGAAATAAATTTATATAAGAATTCCAAGTTTTCAATGTGATTCAAAACCTATATCATAGGTTATAGTGGATAGGTTATTTAAGTGGAATGTTATTTATTGGAACTTAATCTTCGACTTTGTTCATTTAATGAAGGAAGGTGTTTGATATGAGTGAGTTCATAGAAAATAGAGGTTTAGGGTTTGCCATTCCTATGGATTGATGGTACTAGCCCATATCTTAATAATAGTAGTGAATGTTGGTGGCCTCGTTACAAGTTCCGAGAGAGAGTTATCTGAAGCATTCCTTAGAAGGAGATGAGTGGACCTGGCCAAAAGATGAATTTACACACGGACTGTAAAAATTTCTATTATCCTTGAATTAAGGATTTTAGGAATATATGTTAAGTATTTATTTACTGTCAGCATATTATATGTATAACAGATTGATCTTTGACGATGAAGTTATAATAACCTACTTCAACTACTGTCGGAGCTAACTTCACCATTTTTACCGATTAATACCTCTCAACAATTACGATTTTTTGAAGGTAAATATTGGTTGAAACCTGTCTCTCATATTTAGATATTATTTTGCACGGATCTGTCGATTCAACTATTTTTAGATTCCGATCCTTTCAAATCGTTTCTCGATTCCGATTCCATCGATTCTTTTTCCCAGTAACAGGTGGGATATTGATATACCAGTAGCGTGCGAATTTTATTTAAATTCATGCATTGGCTGAAGTAAAATGACTAAGACAATGAAGTTGCTCAAAAAGTGTATTTACTGCAAAATAGCAAATATATCCGCAGCTAATTGAGGTTGATTAAAAGTACAGCGGCGGAAGAATTTATCGCAAAATGTTTCGCCCGCCAGAATGCGGCATTTTTGGGAACTTCTAGGAGCACCAACACTTCTAAACACTGGCAAGACTGAGAAAGATATCGTTTACCGCAAATTTTTGAAATCCGCAACGGAACTCTCATTTGCCGGATTCTAGAACTTCGTCATCAATCGCCTCATTTTCGAGCTTTCTTCACATATAATTCGCACATTCAGTCGCGGTATATCGCTGTGTTTATTTCAGCATGATCAGTTTCATGTTTCAGAATATTGCGTCGAATAGTATTATTTATACAAAAGACTGATTATGAAAAATATTCACCATCCCACTAAACTTGGAATATATGCCGAAATCTTCATCTGCTACCACCAAGGGATATTGACTGTGGTCGACTTTCCGAGGATTTCCTTTGAATGACGCGTCCTATGTCTCTTTCCCCGAAATTATATAAATCGAGATTTATTCGCACCAAATGTCGATAAAAAAAATTTAATCAAAACAAGTGTAGTCTAAGTGATGGAATTTTTCACGATTTTCCTCTTATAGACCGATGAAGTTCCTCAAACGGAGAAATTTATTAAACTTAAAACGGATATTTATTAATGAATCGTTTATGACTCAACATAAATCAGTCTTTAGTTTGTCAGAATGTGATAAAACTATGAAAACATACGTAAATATGTATTTTCATTAATTACAAATAAATGTGCTCGCATCGATACCGAATAATCTAGGTATATTTATTCGACATTTCTTTCGTCTTATTACGGGTAAATTGGTGACGAACTATCCACTGTGAAGCTGTATTAGTCAATGCAGGATATACGAATGACCATTCAGAAAAGTCTACCCAAATTAGGCGTAGTTATGGATAAACAACTTTTTTACGTCTGACTTTATAATATGCTCTTATACGTTTAGCTATAAAGTCGCCGCACATATTAATTCAACAAAAAAACCTTTTAAAAGACTTAAGGTTAGATTACAATATCATTCATGAAACAGATTAATTGGTAGCAGTCAATGTTAAAGCTGTCAGATGTATTTGGCCAGCTAAAGCATAGTGATATGTCCGTGTTCGATTTTTAATAAATGCAAATGAGTTTGTATATAATTTTTTTCATTTTGGTGATATGAATGAATATAAGGTGTAGATGAAATGATTGGCTGATAATATGAGTTTTTAAATACAAAAGAGTTAAAATTTGCCAAATAAAATTTTTTACCATTTTACTTGACCAGAAATTGAAGGAAAAACTCAAAAATGTGTCAACTAGGGGTGGGATTACGGTTCTTTCCTTCTCGTGGTCGTAATCGTCATCCATAAGGCAAGCCGCATTAGTAGGGAAATGCTCAAAGTCCTGGGAGCGCATTACACTGCTATGAAGCAGCTGATCTTTCTTGATAAAGATCACGTTTTCGAAATCATGTGCGCAGCTGAACAACAGCATTTTGAATTACTGCGGTCGCAATTCAGGCTTGTTACCCAGTTATAACTACCGAGCTTTCAAATATAAAGGCGAGTTTCAGATGGAGTTTCGTATCCTTCCGGTGTATATTTATTTGCATCCGTATGAGTAACTGTGAACTGAGTCACTTTTACTATGCATAGTCATATGTCTGGGAACGTTTAATGGAACGATAAGGAAAGGAAAAAGCATACTACTCTCACTAGCATACAAACAGAAAGCAGAAGTTCTCGGATTTCACCTCATCAGCCCAGACCACTCCAATCAAACGCTAATAGTTCCCATCGTGCATAAGTCTATGAAAGTCTATGTTAAAGCAACGAGTTATCTTGTGAGGATCTTGAGAGTCCCGAAAGGTTTCTCCGTGTTGATACGAAGCTCCGCCAATACTAATCCATTCAAAATCGGGATGCATGAAGGGCGCATAATATTGATTTTGGAAATAGTATGCCTTCAATAAGAGTTTACTTTCCCCTTGTGATGCGGGCGATACCTTTCCTGCCAAAGTTAATGTTTCGGACGCCAGTTATTTAACCCACAGGAAAGAAGTGGTATTTGACTTATCTTACGCCCGTAAAAGTATTCGACGGGTGCTTCCAAATTTTTCGAAGCGTGACAAGGCTTTTCTTTCTGGTGCAGCAAGTATTTGAAACCTGCGCGTTATTCACAGCAACAAATTACCCCGACCACCACCACTCGTAACTTGGCTAAGGTTTACTGATGACTACATCATTGAGACGAGTGTCGATAGACAAGCAGAGCAGACAACGCAAGCAGAGATATTTTTCGGAGTTTTTGTGGCCTCTCCCTAAATTCTTGGAGAAAAAAGATCTTCTTAGCCCTTGAGTATGCCTCATCATTCTCCCAAGGGGAGGAATCGGGTAGTAGGTTTGCAAAAGGTGAAAACATCCGTCAAAAAATTACCCGAAGAGGTGATGCATCTTTGACTTTCACCCACTGAACTTTTATTTAGTGTTTAAATGTAAAAAATCCTATTTCTCACTACTATCAAACGAAATTCATTAAATTCATGTCCGCTATAGTAAGTACTATGTTTATTCAAATGTTTATCAGTAATCATTTTTCGTCCGCAACTAGGAATACTTGCGAATCCACAAATGTCAAAATTTCTAGGAGACTGTTCAAAACAAATCAGCACAGCGTTCATTATGAGAAAAATGCGAGAAACAAGCGTTTCTTGACCCCCTCAAACGAAAAAACCCCAAATGAAGATACAATGTGGAAAACCGCGGAGGAGGAATGGGAGATGAACCCAGTGCCATGATGCCAAAATGTGGACAACTCCACGTCACAAAGACTTGTTTAACCTTTTCCACTCGTTCAAAATAAAGCATTATAGTGTCTCTTTTCTAAATTCGTTGAAATACAATACCACTAAGAGGTGAAATTTATATCCCTGTAAAAAGTTTTTTAATATCTTCATGTGGGGCACTCAACAACGGTAACCTCCATTAAAGCAATA
Organism: Ceriagrion tenellum; assembly: GCA_963169105.1. Classification (NCBI taxonomy): domain Eukaryota; kingdom Metazoa; phylum Arthropoda; class Insecta; order Odonata; family Coenagrionidae; genus Ceriagrion; species Ceriagrion tenellum. The sequence goes on along the minus strand of CAUJGU010000105.1, from coordinate 13,092 downwards.
ATATTACAACACATTTGAAGTTGAACATATTCTTTAGGGACGTAGCAATCGTATAATCTTTGACGGTGCACATACCTAATTTGTGCTCCATTGACCACTTTGTGGATTTTTGAGGATTATACAAATGACCGTAGGGAAAATATGTAATTACAGCTTAGCCGCTACATGAAAAATATGACTTTTAGTATTTTATCACTTTCACAGTGGAAGGCACGCGATGCATTGTTGTCAGGGTATTACTAACGTGTAAGTATGAAAATGCTCCTCAAAACTTAACTGCGTAATTTTAGCCAAAGCCTTTTCACTGCAAATATGTGAAAAGGTGTTTAATTTATTCATCAATTTGCCTTATCCTCTAATTATTGTCCTCCATCTTCTAAGTGGAACTGTTGAACTACATAGTTTATTTTTTTGCTCATAGCAAACCTAGAAAACAATGCAGGGTAAACTTAAAAAACCGTTTTAAAGATATTTTCAAGAATATTCCACATTTATTTGGTCTCTCACTCAGATAAGTAATCGGCATTTATACATTTGGCAGATAGAACCAACTCTAATTCCTATTAAAAATAATAGCTCTTGTTACTAAATTATTTTAAAGGAATTTAAAGGTGGATTGTAGCATCAGGGAAGTTCACTAAATCAAGCAACTGACACAATCAGAGATCCGATCTATTCCCTCCTTCATGAATAGCTTTTCATTGAGTGGTGAATTGGCAAGTGGGTGGATATGAACATCAGTCGACAGTCAGGTCGTAGAAATCAAGTGATATTCTTTACGCATCTTATAGAAGAAAGTTGTCGCCAGAGGTTGACCGTCTTCGATTTTCAAATTTCTGGCTATGAAGTGAGTTTTTGTTGGCCAAAATTCGAGTAAGTTTCCTCACCAACCCAGGGGGATTGAAATTTTTCTTTCTCCTAGACTTTTGGAATATATTACGAACCAAATAAAGACAAACCGAAGTAAATATCTTGGATAGTTAACCCGTTGTTGGGTGATACGCAAACACGTGTAGAGTGAACATGAGGCCAGAAACGCTCCCCTTGAATGTCACTACCAAAATGCCTTAAACACAGCATTCCCATATCTGCATATTTAGAGCGGCAGATTTTTTTGCAATGAACTCCAAAAGTCACAGGTTCACAAGATTTTTCATTTTCTCCTGATTTTAAAATTTTGTTGACAAAGTACTAAGTGAAATATCCTGCTTTTTGGCGACATTGTCTCAGTACTTGTGCCATCTATGTCCTTAAAAATTTCTAATTTAGTATTTAAACTTAACACTTATCTTCTTGTTTTAACGCTCTCCATTGTGATCAATGTCCCAAGACTATACGATTGCGCAAATAAGTGTAATATGGCACTAGACGCAACAGCGAACTGCCAGAAACTTATCTGATTGACCGATGGGACGGTATGAGCGGACGGCAGAGGAGGGGAGGTGTGATTAGCGAGAAGGGGTGGGAGTTGCCCTGGCACGACGGGGGTGGGAGTTGCCATGTTCTTCTAGCCTTAGAAGAGGAGTACAGGTGCTTAGATTAGATTTCTGGATGAGGATTTATGCACGTAAAAAATGGGATATTGATTGAGCCCTCGAGGTTTTAACACGAAGGTGATATTGCCATAATGTTTTGCAACAGCCGAGAAGTAAAGTAAAGCCGAGCCTCTAACGAATGCATGCTGAAATGAGTCCTACTCATAGCGAAGTTAGGAACGTGGCAAGATATCCTTTATATATTAAACCTCTTCTCTGCTGTTGCAAAATATAATGGTAATATCACCTTTATCTCAAAACCTCGAGGGATCGATCAATGTACTATTATTCACGCTCACGAATCCTCGTCCAGAAATCTACCATAAGCACCTAAACTCCTGTTCTCAGACTAGAAGAACACAGCAACTCCCACACCTATCGTGCGCTGAGCAAAACCCACCCCTCTCCTGCATCGGGTAGCTCCCACCCCCTCTCGCTAGTCACCCCTCCCTTTCTCTGCCGTCGCCTCCTCCCGTGCTCGTCGGTTAGTCTCTGGCGCTTCGCTACTGCGTCTAGTGCCATAGAGCGATGAAATAAGAATAAAAGTGTTAAGTTTAACCCTCCAGTTGCGGGGAACGTACTTGTATGTGTGTACGGGAAACTGTGGGAAAAACGAACTTGTACGTTCGACCCTCTCTTCTTCCCTGCTCCCCCGAGCCCCTTCTTATCTTTCTGTCCGAAAAACCCTTACTTCCTTGAGAGGGGGACGATTGGCAATCCTCATTTCCTACCCAAACGAGTCCCTCGGAGAGAACGACACCTTCCCTCCCTCGTTTGCGGTCTCATTCCATTGCCATGAGCTTTTACTTCACCTTTCTGTTTTTCATCCTCTAAATGCGCTCTGGTAGTCATACCAGAGCGCCATGCGGGTAAAAATCAACGGATTTCCTTTGTGTTTGGTATCAAATTAAACGGTAAATTATGAACAAACATCATATGATACTTATTTTGTAGACTTTTGCTGATAAAATTTTTTGCCAAATTAATTGATGTTCCCCTAATCCGTCCCTTATTGGTTGGGGCCCTTACCACGGAACCTCGGGAAAAGGGTCGGAAGGGGATTGCAAGGGTCTTCTACCTGCTCTGCCCATTGTGCCGGAAAAGAGGGCCTGGCCTCCTTCCAATATTTCCCACTCACAGTGGAAGAATTGCGATCTAGTTGCCGCAGGTCGAGGGTTAAATGTTAAATTATAACATTTTGAGGATATAGACAGTAGGTGTTAAAATGAGGTTTCAAAGACAGTTGCCACCAGAGTCCGCCACTGTGTGTGTCGCCTCCATCTTGGATTCAGACAAAAGACGAACGAAATAGTGTTGGCGGTCGATTCGAATGATGTTGTGGCGCAGCGCTGAGGGCAGTCCGCAGCTCCCCTCCCCTCCATCCCCCTCCACTCCCCCGCCCCTCCAGCGCCCCTACGCCGCAGCCGCCGCTGCCCCGCCCCCCGCCTGGCCTCGCATAGAGAGATAAGCCGCGGATAAGATATGGCGAAAGTGGAAGTGGGTGGGTCTCTCTTTCGGACTCCGTTATTGTCGAGTCGATCGTCGAGGAGTAGAGACCGTACGAGATGGAAATTAGCGGGAATATGCAGAAGAAATAAAAGGAACTTTCTATAGGGAAGAGTTCATCAGGAAAAGGTTAAACAAGTCTTTGTGACGTGGAGTTGTCCACATTTTGGCATCATGGCACTGAGTTCATCTCCCATTCCTCCTCCTCGGTTTTCCACATTGTATCTTCATTTGGGGTTTTTTCGTTTGAGGGGGTCAAGAAACGCTTGTTTCTCGCATTTTTCTCATAATGAATGGACCCGCCTCTCTTTCGAGCAATACTTTTATCCTTTATTATTTTCAAGCATATACTCCACGCAAATAACTAGCTCCTTCAAATCGCTGGCGATGGAAGATAACGTTCGCATGTCGAGGATAATCTTTTACTAATTGCATACTTGGATAAACCATGCACCATGTAAGTCGTTTCATTGATGAATACTACAATCTCTCCATATACCAAAACAAATTTATATGCACTTTCGTTTTACACCCATAACAATCTTTTTTCATTGGTAGTTGCCCATTTATGTGTGTTCTTCTCTTGTTGTAGTGTTCGTAGCACAAATTGTATTCCGTATCACATTTTCCGTACACTTTCTCCAACAAAAAGTTCACTTGACTCGGACGAAATACTTTCAAGAACTCTATCGGCAGATGTTTGACGTGTTCATCGCTCAAAAAGGATATGTCACCATTCAAGGCAACGCAGGTTCTTATGGCCTCATTTTTGTTCTCGCGGCAACGGACTTCCACTCTCGGCTCGCCGGATGTAAACTGATGAAAATCAAGCTCGGTCATCGGTGTTATTCACGTATGGGAAAAAGCCTCCTCCCAAGTTCGTTTTAATCGGTTGATTTTATAATGCCCCCACGCAAGTGTTTATTCCATTCTTCCAACGTATCTTTTATCATCATTTGCACTCAATGCAATTTTGTTTATTTCGACTGTGCTAAGCTCGTGCTTTTGGGATCGTTTAATAGACATGCTCCTAAACGATGGGACGTTTTCATGCAGGCAATTGACGTAATCCTCAAATTTTATTGTTCTATCCATCACTGCCTTTTTTACCCCCTTCGCACGTTTCCCCTCGGCCTTACCTTGTACTCGATATGCATATAACTTACTTCGTAAGCCAACAAAATGCGTCATCACAGCTCCTTCACACTCGTCTTTCATCTTAGCAATAACTTTAGTGTTCGAAGGTGAATAACATGGGTGTTCTTAGGGATAATTCAAAGTATCGTAAGAACTGAGGTCGGTGGTCTCGCCGTCGTAAAAATCTTGCGTTTTAATCTCTAATATGAAGCTATCTATATCCATATACAATGAATTCAAATCGTTGCCATATTTCATCTTTAGGTTATCGTAAAAAAATTCATGCATGAGTATTTTCGAAGTATCTAATACTGCTTGTCCAATATACATGGGCATGTTCATTTTGATGGTACTTTTTCTTTTGAGAACGACCACAAGGTTTTCTGCGAATACCATTCAGTCAAGAAGCAGAGAGCTGGATATTAGTTTATTCAATCGTTTTTCATTTGATAAGTTCAAGGTCAATTTTGTTTCTCAGCTGTTCGATCGTTTTACCATATATTGCGTTGTTGGCCATTTGGTATACATCGCGATCGATATCAGTGGTCGCCAATTTCCGCCTTTGTGAATTGCTCTCAATATACGACTTCATCCACGGTGATTGATCAAATTCTATAGCTCGGCGAATTTTTTTTCAATTTAAGGCCTGCTGTCAATGCTTGTTTGAGAGCTCTGTAGAGAATTACGCACCGCTCTTTATCGGTTAGTGTCGTCATTAACTTCTTATGCTTTCCATTCGGTGGAGTAACATTCTCAGAGCAAAACGGTAAATCGTTGTGTAGGTCATTCAGTGTCTTCGGATATTCAAGATCCACTTCTAAAACGTATCCCTTGGGCAAGTCGTCTGCTATCGACAGTACGTCAACGGTGTCAATCCATCGAAATCCTGACTTCGGAAGAGGCTGGGTCAATGCAAAGTCATACAAATTATTTGCTTCTACGAATGCTAGATATATTTATTCCTAATCGGGGTGTCACACTGATTAACGTACCTATTGGTGGCTTCTGAATATCGTTTAGCACACTGGCGTATGCCCCCGCGAATGCCATTCTCCATCATCAGTATCATATCGTAATCGGTTAACAGATCAACCGTGACCCCTGTATGTTTTAGTATTGCATCGAATGAAAGGCCTGGCATTTTAAAATACCACGCAGTGTCTAATCCATACGCCACCATGCAAGTATTTCGGAAATTTTCAAATACATCAGCCAGGAGAAGGACATCGATTTTCAAATACAATTCGGAATATTCACCTAGAGACTTGCACTCGAATTCATTTCCTACTCTCTCGGCAAATTCATAATTGGAGTTACTTACATCGTCTAGCGTCACAGAGCTGAAGAAAGCAGATTTCTGCGGCAACGATTCATCGTCGAGTCTTTCCCAAGAGTCGACGTATTCGTATGGAAAAACACCGTTGCGTGTGATTAGCTCGATTTTATCGCCGAAGATGTGAGCGGTTTGATAAAACTTATCGCGAGGAATTGAGTCAACTAATTTGAGAGTGAAGCCCCTAAAAATCTGAGGGTATCGATAAATCGGACTGAGAAGCGTGAATCAACGTACTTTGAAAGATAAATGTATTTCTCATCGGTATTAGGTATGCAATTTACTCTGTCATTGTTGCTGCCTAGATGTGGTGCTATGAGGTGCGCATCATAATTGGGAAAGTTATGTATAAAAACGGGTTGAAAAGTCGGCACCTTATAATTTACATTACAAGCTGAATGCACCTCTAAACCTTCCACTAAGATGGTCATGGTCCCTGGCACGCTCGTGACCCAGTTCATGCCCCCAAATGTGACAAAGGAAAGCCGTGTTTAAAAACAACATCCTCCTCCTCCATCATTGCCAGCATCGGTAAAAGATTTTTATACTTCCTTCCTGCGATAAGGGTAGGTTCCTTAAGTTTTTCTAAAAATACTTGCACTTTCTACTTAATACTTTCTTTTCCTCGGTATAGTTTCCTCGAAAAGTTCACCAGTATTAGCTACCAAGAGAAGGCAGGGCGACATAACCACATGGTTCTGGTATGTCTGAGTGCACGAATGCTCATTCGTGGGATCACAACTCATTACTTTAGGTAAAACGCACTCAAAGTCGGCGTAAGCAACGTACGGAACCCTGGCTGAATAAGAATAATTTTTGAATTTTAAGAAAGCGTACGTTCGGGAAGAATTATTTTCGATAACGAATTTCGGTTACAATCTATCTTGTGCTTTTCGAGGGATTCCATAGAATTGCACGGCTTTAAACAACGTTTACAGACAAAGATTGGGTTATGGATCCTTGTCATTTGATTATGAATCAATCGGCTTATGTTTTTAATGCAACAATAATGACTCTTTTCGTCGGAAGTCAAGAATAGGAGATCTCGATGATCCTCGAGCTCTTTATCGACAACCTTTAAGGGATACACATTTTCTTTCTCGTCGATCCAGAAAAAATAATCAAAATGTTATTCGCTTTTTCAAATTTTAAAATTTGTGTTTCTTCAACTGGATAACTTATACAACCCCAATCATAACCATTGCGGAATTCGGTGGTATTGTATTTTGAAACACGCTCAGGGTGAATGCAGACATTCTTCTCCCAAATCGCGTATTTGAAACGGAACTGATCATCATTTTTAACGTAAATGACCGTTTCTGTGTTTTTAATTTCCGCCGGAAGCTCGATAAATGTGGATCTTCTCAGGGGTTTATATTTGTTAATTCTAAGTTCTAACCCTTGGACCATCAATAAAACCCATCCTGAACCTTTCGACTGGAGCTCACTCTTTTCCTTCATTAGTTTACCGAAAAACCTGTCTAAAATTTCATCGACGTCATCGGATTGCAGCACACGAAGGTTCTTGGTTTTGAAGCTGCGTTCGTCCGATACCCCATCTTTCACAAAGGTACATTTCAAAATCACGTTAATTTTTAAAGCGGTTTTTTCTAACTGTTCCCTGATTTTTGCGGTGAGTACATGTTTAATGCTACCTAAAAACGTAACAACGTCACTTGGCTCTTCAAATCCACTCACCCAGTATGTCTTTTATCGGTCTCGCACAGCTGACTCAAGTTCCACAATCGATCTTATTTCACCATCAATTTGATTCAATAAATGTCTTCGATGCACTTCACTCGTTTCATGGCTCAACCTATATCGGTAATACGTGAAACACACGTCGCACAATGTTTCAACTGCCATGTTTCACGAACACTCAAGGAAAACTGTACCGTGAAAGGAAAACATCCCTAACTTATATTCAACCTCTTTCCTGCCAAATGCTTATGACGCACATCTTTGCAATACTAACGGCACACGTCTTTCCCGCCCAATATGACGCACACCTTTCCCGCCAAATACTAACGGCGCCCATCTTTTCCGCCCAATTTTTGATGACGAGCCATTTCCACCCACTACATCACTCAGTTTCTTTACCTACCCTACTTTCTTCCCCTTCACTCTCAAGACACTTCATTAAACTCTACTTTTTACCCTACACTCCTAAGACACGAACACTTTCTCAATTTAAGACTAACCTTTAATGCTTCTTTCCATCAGGACTGCAAACTCAATTTGCTCAGGAACGGGATTTTGAGGTTATAACACAAAGAAAACGCTTATTTCCACTACTCATGTTTAAAAAAAAATTTATTTTATTTATTTTTTTCCAGATCGTTTTTTGTTTTTTTTACACGTGAAAGAATAAAAGAAAGAGCGTAAATGAATATTCGAGTTCCACATGTTAAAGTAAAACAAAGAACATGGAAATTAATAATTACCTTTAATTAATTAGACGGCTTCATCTCCAGCCGTCTACAATCCCTGAAAAGGGACTCCAGACTGAAAAGGGAAACCAGAACTCCTCCACTTGGGCGAAGTTGTAGGTGGTGATGTCCTGGGCATTTTTAAAAACGCCGAGGAAGGAAGATCTTTCCTATAACGGCCTCCGTGCTCCTTATCAAGGCTAGGAGCACGGGGCCGTATTTGGAATTCTCGCATCTTTCCAGCTCAAGAATCTGGTGCGGGTATCCTTCGCTCAAATCCTCCTTCTTAACGAAGGGAGGAGATGACGCATTCACCAGTTCTAACCTTACGGATACAGCGTCCAACTGAAAAAGAAAGAGCGTATCAAACCAACAAAATAATGGTTTAATAAGAGGGTAATAGAGAGACACAGATATAACAGTACTTACGTCTTACGATTAAGCAGTTGTTATTATGTCCGACATATCATAAGTTCCTACCATGCAATTGTACATAGCTGCCAAAGGTATTCGATCCTAGTATCAATAAATTTTGCTGCAGTGATGTAACATTTTATGTATTATCTCTTTCAACGCTAAGGCATAAAGTGTGATTCCTTTCTGGCAACAAAGTTCAGTTTTTTGCATATGTACATTTAACACGATAAAAAAGAGATATATCACAAAAAATTTTGAAATTTGAAGCCTATTTGCTGTAATTATAACTGTTTAAACTTCGGACGTTCTAGAATGTCCTGCGCCACTGACAAGTCTTGTGTGCGGGTTGCATGTATTCTCAGTATTTCCCCATCCCCGTACATTTTACGTGTTATAAATAAATATCATACCTTAATTACGGCTAAGCTCATAATTTCACGAGTTTATCCAGTGTGTAAACTCATCTTAAATATTACAATCATTTAATCTCCTCCTCCTCTCGATTATAAAATATTGCACTAATATCGTTAAAAGTTTATAGAATTTTTTTCTTAGAATTAAAATATAACGAAGTGAAAGCCATTCCACATTTGAAGAAACCCCTTTTGTCATATTAAAAATCCCGCTTTTAACAAAATTAGTCACGCCGCAAGATAACCTTTACACAGAGGAGCCTGTTTATAACGAAGTTGAGAGGGCCGACAGTTTACATCGTTACATCTGAACTTTGTGATATGTGGGCCCGCTCTTGTGAACAGAGAATTGAACTTTGAACCTAGGAAACTGCGGTAATATAGCGGCTATTATTTTATAACCTCGCGCAGGAAAGGAAAAGAAGCATCTAGGAAGTGAAAGCATTTAGGAAAATGGCTACCATCCGAATCGACCGTAAAAACTTTTTTTGTTTAAATTTCAGTAACTGTCCCCTTGCCAACTTCTAAAGAACGTTTTACTAGAGACGCTCCAATGAACATACTAATTCAACCATCTTTCATGCAGTAAAGATAGTGAACAGAGGAGGGGTTATTTTGTCGTCTCGTATTCATACATTCACGAAATTCACCTATTTACATGATGAAATTTTCACGAAAGGAAAGAGTATGTCTCCTGAAAGGTATCAATTTCGATGAGGACTATCATTTACGACTATATAAACCACGCATCGTATTTAAAAAATCAGCATCAAGGCTAGCTGCCCATGTGCGACATCGGTTAGCTCAATTTCAGAATTCCCTCGACTGGCATCCCCCCTCCGCAACAAGGGTGGAATGGGAAGGTCCTCGGCGTGGAAAGGGGCAGTCGGCGAGCTAATGGAGGGGAAGTGGAGGTGGTGGGAACTCTGTAGAAAACAAACCTGGAGTCATATTTCGTCTCGCTGGGCCTCTCTAGGACTCGGATGAGTTATGCCTGGGCGAGGTGAGCGGACTCCCGTCGCTAGGATTTAAAACTGCCAGATTTTGCTTTACGTTTCATAGACTATGCGGGGCATTTCAAGTTGATTCTTAGGCTTGGCCAAAAAAATATCGTTACTTACACGATAGGAAGTCACACGCTAAAATATTGTCGGACCGGTGGCAACAGAAGAAATACGGTGATCGGATAACTAATGTGAATGATTTAATGCGTTCGTCACAGTTAATCTACTGGTTAATAAGTAGTTTAAAATTAATTTATGCAAGTGAATAAAATGTAAGTAAATGGATATGCCAGTTTAAGAAGATTATGGTTGGAATTGCTGGAAATTTCATTCTTCCGTCTTTTTTAATGAATACTCTCCGGGAAAATATGTAAGCCACACAATAGATGCATTTTTTCTTTACCCGGTATAGGTATTACAACCTATTAATACAAACAATCAGTCGTATTCATAGAATATAGTGATGGTGTAAAATCTTTAGTCATATTCTCTGAGGGTCGCACTCAAAGGAATGTATTTCTAACTATGCAAAATTACATTTAAGTTTCAGAAATAATCATTAATGTGCGATACAATTCCGAGAGGAGAATGTGGGGATTCCGAGGGAGGGGAAAGGATTCCGGGAGGTGAAGGAGGGGAAGAAGGGACGAGGCTCGACTGAAGGGGAGTGGAACACGGAACGGGAGGGGAGTGGAACACGGAATGGGAGGGGAGTGGAACACGGAACGGGAGGCCGTGCCTGACACTTTTACAATCTACTCCCTAGATCACATTAGTCGGACTTCTGAGGGGCCAACCAAGTATTACGTAAGACCTTTTTGGGACAGGGGTTGGGATCATCTTAAATTCGCTTAAGAATAAGTAGGTTGAAACATTTTACTAGAATTGAGAAAGAAGGGTGACTCAACATTGCTTGAGAGGCAGTGGAAGGAGTTCCTCAGGGAGGAAACAAATTTATAAAAGCACAGTTCGCCTCCATAGTGCCAGAAAAGAGTTAAATTTTTGGTGAGCAAGGGTCCGCCGTTTTAACGATTGCGACCACAAAAACGAGTAATGACGGATGTTCTTTACGTATCGTATGGAATAAATATGTCGCCAGAGGTTGACTGTCTTCAATTTTCAAATTTCTGGCTAAGAAGTGAGTTTTTGTTAGCCAAAGTTTAGATAAGTTTCCTCACAAAACCCAGAGGGATAAAAATTATTCTTTCACAGTCTTTCGGAATGATATTATACAAACGAAATAAAGAAAACCCAAAGTCAACATCTTAAATAGCTAACCCGTAATTAAGTGATACATTAACACGGGTAGAAAGAAAATGAGGACTGAAATGCTCCCCTCGGCCGTCAATACAGCATCCTCAATATCCGCACATTTAGAATGGAGGATTTTTTTGCGATGAACTCCAAAAGTCACACGCGGACATTATTTTTCAATTTTTTCCTGATTTTTTAAAAATATTGTTGACAAAGTACTAAATGAAATATCCCACTTTTTTGCGGCATTGGTCTTAGTCATTTTGTCGTCTATGTCCTCAAAATCTTATAATTTAACATTTAATCCTCGACCTGCGGCAACTAGATCGCAAGTCTTCCACTGTGAGTGGGAAATATTGGAAGGAGGCCAGGCCCTCTTTTCCGGCACAATGGGCAGAGCAGGTAGAAGGCCCTTGAAATCCCCTTCCGACCCTTTTCCCGAGGTTCCGTGGTAAGAGCCCCACCCAATAAGGGACGGATTAGTGAAACATTTTGGTAAAAATTTTCATCAGCAAAAGTCTACAAAATAAGTATCATATGAAGTTTGTTCGTAATTTACCGTTTAATTTGATACCAAACACAAAGGAAATCCGTGGATTTTTACCCGCATTGCGCTCTGGTAAGAATACCAGACCGCATTTAGAGGATAATAGGAAGAAAGTTGATGTAAAAGCTCATGGCAGTGGAATGAGATCGCTAACGAGCGAGGGAAGGAGTCGTTCTCTCCGAGGGACTCGTTTGGGTAGGAAATGAGGATTGCCAATCGTCTCCCTCTCAAGGAAGAAAGGGTTTTTCGGACAGAAAGATAAGAAGGGGCTCGGGGGAGCAGGAAAGAAGAGGGTCGATCGTACAAGTTCGTTTTTCCCACAGTTGCCCGTACACACGTACAAGTACGTTCCCCGCAACTGAAGGGTTAAACTTAACACTTTTATTGTAATCTTATCGCTCTCCGGCACTAGACGCAGTAGCGAAGCGCCAGAGATAAACCGACGAGCACGGGAGGAGGCGACGGCAGAGAAGGGGAGGGGTGACTAGCGAGAGGGGGTGGGAGCTACCCGGTGCAGGACAGGGGTGGGTTTTGCTCAGCGCACGATAGGTGTGGGAGTTGCTGTGTTCTTCTAGTCTGAGAACAGGAGTTTAGGTGCTTATGGTAGATTTCTGGACGAGGATTTGTCCGCGTAAATAATCGTATACTGATCGAGCCCTCGAGGTTTTGAGGCAAAGGTGATATTAGCATTATGTTTTGCAACAGCAGAGAAGAGGTTTAATATATAAAGGATATCTCGCCACGTTCCTAACTTCGTTATGAGTGAGACTCATTTCAGTATGCCTTCGTTAAAAGCAGGATTTTTTACATGGAAAAAGGGTCTTTTTTGACGGGGAACCGCTATCACTCCATTAAAAGCGAGACTTCGGTATAAGTGGGCTCGTTATAAGTGGGCTCCACTGTGTTTTAAACCTCTTCTCGGCTGTTGCAAAACATTATGGCAATATCACCTTCGTGTTAAAACCTCGAGGGCTCCATCAATATCCCATTTTTTACGTGCATAAATGCTCATCCAGAAATCTAATCTAAGCACCTGAACTCCTCTTCTAAGACTAGAAGAACATGGCTACTCCCACCCCTGTCGTGCCAGGGCAACTCCCACCCCTTCTCGCTAATCACACCTCCCCCTCCTCTGCCGTCCGCTCATACCGTCCCATCGGTCAATCAGATAAGTCTCTAGCAGTTCGCTGTTGCGTCTAGTGCCATATTACACTTATTTGCGCAATCGTATAGAGTCTTGGGACATTGATCACAATGGAGAGCGTTAAAACAAGAAGATAAGTGTTAAGTTTAAATACATAAATTAGAAATTTTTAAGGACATAGATGACACAAGTACTAAGACAATGTCGCCAAAAAGCAGGATATTTCACTTAGTACTTTGTCAACAATTATAAAAAATCAGGAGCAAATTAAAATATCTTGTGAACCTGTGACTTAAGGAGTTCATTGCAAAAAAATCCGCCGCTCTAAATATGCAGATATTGAGGATGCTTATTTTAAGGTATTCTGGTAGTG
>CAUJGU010000104.1:0-26045 GCA_963169105.1 Ceriagrion tenellum | reverse complement strand
CGCGAAGGAATCACATCCACACGTTTTCACTACACGAAGGGGGCAACGATCAAAAATCCTAAGGTTAAACACTTGCAAAATTTGCCGAAAATGGCAGAAAATAAAATTTATTAAAATCACGCGGAGCGACTCCCGTGCATCGAGAAACCTCCAACGAAGCCTATCACCATCGAGTTCGATGCCTATTCCCGAAAATTCTAGGATCGGTCTGTTTCCGCCACCGAATACGTACTCAAAATGACACCTTTTCCGGTCTTCAAACGCTCCTAACTCACAAAGCACGCAACGCACGCGGACGTCGTCTCGTAATCACGCACGTACCGACCACCCGCGCATACACGATCGACGCGAAGGAATCACATCCACTCGTTTTCACTACACGAAGGGGGCAACGATCAAAAATCCTAAGGTTAAACACTTGCAAAATTTGCCGAAAATGGCAGAAAATAAAATTTATTAAAATCACGCGGAGCGACTCCCGTGCATCGAGAAAGCTCCAACGAAGCCTATCACCATCGAGTTCGATGCCTATTCCCGAAAATTCTAGGATCGGTCTGTTTCCGCCACCGAAAACGTACTCAAAATGACACCTTTTCCGGCCTTCAAACGCTCCTAACTCAAAAAGCACGCTACGCACGCGGACGTCGTCTCGTAATCAAGCACGTACCGACCACACGCGCATACACGATCCACGCGAAGGAATCACATCCACTCGTTTTCACTACACGAAGGGGGCAACGATCAAAAATCCTAAGGTTAAACACTTGCAAAATTTGCCGAAAATGGCAGAAAATAAAATTTATTAAAATCACGCGGAGCGACTCCCGTGCATCGAGAAAGCTCCAACGAAGCCTATCACCATCGAGTTCGATGCCTATTCCCGAAAATTCTAGGATCGGTCTGTTTCCGCCACCGAAAACGTACTCAAAATGACACCTTTTCCGGCCTTCAAACGCTCCTAACTCAAAAAGCACGCTACGCACGCGGACGTCGTCTCGTAATCAAGCACGTACCGACCACACGCGCATACACGTTCCACGCGAAGGAATCACATCCACACGTTTTCACTACACGAAGGGGGCAACGATCAAAAATCCTAAGGTTAAACAACTTGCAAAATTTGTCGAAAATGGCAGAAAATAAAAATTTATTAAAATCACGCGGAGCGACTCCCGTGCATCGAGAAACCTCCAACGAAGCCTATCACTATCGAGTTCGATGCCTATTCCCGAAAATTCTAGGATCGGTCTGTTTCCGCCACCGAAAACGTACTCAAAATGACACCTTTTCCGGCCTTCAAACGCTCCTAACTCAAAAAGCACGCTACGCACGCGGACGTCGTCTCGTAATCACGCACGTACCGACCACACGCGCATACACGATCCACGCGAAGGAATCACATCCACACGTTTTCACTACACGAAGGGGGCAACGATGAAAAATCCTAAGGTTAAACACTTGCAAAATTTGCCGAAAATGGCAGAAAATAAAATTTATTAAAATCACGCGGAGCGACTCCCGTGCATCGAGAAACCTCCAACGAAGCCTATCACCATCGAGTTCGATGCCTATTCCCGAAAATTCTAGGATCGGTCTGTTTCCGCCACCGAAAACGTCCACAAAATGACACCTTTTCCGGTCTTCAAACGCTCCTAACTCACAAAGCACGCAACGCACGCGGACGTCGTCTCGTAATCACGCACGTACCGACCACCCGCGCATACACGATCGACGCGAAGGAATCACATCCACTCGTTTTCACTACACGAAGGGGGCAACGATCAAAAATCCTAAGGTTAAACACTTGCAAAATTTGCCGAAATGGCAGAAATAAAATTTATTAAAATCACGCGGAGCGACTCCCGTGCATCGAGAAACCTCCAACGAAGCCTATCACCATCGAGTTCGATGCCTATTCCCGAAAATTCTAGGATCGGTCTGTTTCCGCCACCGAAAACGTCCTCAAAATGACACCTTTTCCGGCCTTCAAACGCTCCTAACTCAAAAAGCACGCTACGCACGCGGACGTCGTCTCGTAATCAAGCACGTACCGACCACACGCGCATACACGTTCCACGCGAAGGAATCACATCCACACGTTTTCACTACACGAAGGGGGCAACGATCAAAAATCCTAAGGTTAAACACTTGCAAAATTTGCCGAAAATGGCAGAAAATAAAATTTATTAAAATCACGCGGAGCGACTCCCGTGCATCGAGAAAGCTCCAACGAAGCCTATCACCATCGAGTTCGATGCCTATTCCCGAAAATTCTAGGATCGGTCTGTTTCCGCCACCGAAAACGTACTCAAAATGACACCTTTTCCGGCCTTCAAACGCTCCTAACTCAAAAAGCACGCTACGCACGCGGACGTCGTCTCGTAATCAAGCACGTACCGACCACACGCGCATACACGTTCCAAGCGAAGGAATCACATCCACACGTTTTCACTACACGAAGGGGGCAACGATCAAAAATTATAAGGTTAAACACTTGCAAAATTTGCCGAAAATGGCAGAAAATAAAATTTATTAAAATCACGCGGAGCGACTCCCGTGCATCGAGAAACCTCCAACGAAGCCTATCACTATCGCGTTCGATGCCTATTCCCGAAAATTCTAGGATCGGTCTGTTTCCGCCACCGAAAACGTACTCAAAATGACACCTTTTCCGGCCTTCAAACGCTTCTAACTCACAAAGCACGCTACGCACGCGGACGTCGTCTCGTAATCATGCACGTACCGACCACCCGCGCATACACGATCCACGCGAAGGAATCACATCCACTCGTTTTCACTACACGAAGGGGGCAACGATCAAAAATCCTAAGGTTAAACACTTGCAAAATTTGCCGAAAATGGCAGAAAATAAAATTTATTAAAATCACGCGGAGCGACTCCCGTGCATCGAGAAACCTCCAACGAAGCCTATCACCATCGAGTTCGATGCCTATTCCCGAAAATTCTAGGATCGGTCTGTTTCGGCCACCGAAAACGTCCTCAAAATGACACCTTTTCCGGCCTTCAAACGCTCCTAACTCAAAAAGCACGCTACGCACGCGGACGTCGTCTCGTAATCAAGCACGTACCGACCACACGCGCATACACGTTCCACGCGAAGGAATCACATCCACTCGTTTTCACTACACGAAGGGGGCAACGATCAAAAATCCTAAGGTTAAACACTTGCAAAATTTGCCGAAAATGGCAGAAAATAAAATTTATTAAAATCACGCGGAGCGACTCCCGTGCATCGAGAAAGCTCCAACGAAGCCTATCACCATCGAGTTCGATGCCTATTCCCGAAAATTCTAGGATCGGTCTGTTTCCGCCACCGAAAACGTACTCAAAATGACACCTTTTCCGGCCTTCAAACGCTCCTAACTCAAAAAGCACGCTACGCACGCGGACGTCGTCTCGTAATCAAGCACGTACCGACCACACGCGCATACACGTTCCAAGCGAAGGAATCACATCCACACGTTTTCACTACACGAAGGGGGCAACGATCAAAAATCCTAAGGTTAAACACTAGCAAAATTTGCCGAAAATGGCAGAAAATAAAATTTATTAAAATCACGCGGAGCGACTCCCGTGCATCGAGAAAGCTCCAACGAAGCCTATCACTATCGCGTTCGATGCCTATTCCCGAAAATTCTAGGATCGGTCTGTTTCCGCCACCGAAAACGTACTCAAAATGACACCTTTTCCGGCCTTCAAACGCTCCTAACTCAAAAAGCACGCTACGCACGCGGACGTCGTCTCGTAATCACGCACGTACCGACCACACGCGCATACACGATCCACGCGAAGGAATCACATCCACACGTTTTCACTACACGAAGGGGGCAACGATCAAAAATTATAAGGTTAAACACTTGCAAAATTTGCCGAAAATGGCAGAAAATAAAATTTATTAAAATCACGCGGAGCGACTCCCGTGCATCGAGAAACCTCCAACGAAGCCTATCACTATCGCGTTCGATGCCTATTCCCGAAAATTCTAGGATCGGTCTGTTTCCGCCACCGAAAACGTACTCAAAATGACACCTTTTCCGGCCTTCAAACGCTTCTAACTCACAAAGCACGCTACGCACGCGGACGTCGTCTCGTAATCATGCACGTACCGACCACCCGCGCATACACGATCCACGCGAAGGAATCACATCCACTCGTTTTCACTACACGAAGGGGGCAACGATCAAAAATCCTAAGGTTAAACACTTGCAAAATTTGCCGAAAATGGCAGAAAATAAAATTTTTTAAAATCACGCGGAGCGACTCCCGTGCATCGAGAAACCTCCAACGAAGCCTATCACCATCGAGTTCGATGCCTATTCCCGAAAATTCTAGGATCGGTCTGTTTCGGCCACCGAAAACGTCCTCAAAATGACACCTTTTCCGGCCTTCAAACGCTCCTAACTCAAAAAGCACGCTACGCACGCGGACGTCGTCTCGTAATCAAGCACGTACCGACCACACGCGCATACACGTTCCACGCGAAGGAATCACATCCACTCGTTTTCACTACACGAAGGGGGCAACGATCAAAAATCCTAAGGTTAAACACTTGCAAAATTTGCCGAAAATGGCAGAAAATAAAATTTATTAAAATCACGCGGAGCGACTCCCGTGCATCGAGAAAGCTCCAACGAAGCCTATCACCATCGAGTTCGATGCCTATTCCCGAAAATTCTAGGATCGGTCTGTTTCCGCCACCGAAAACGTACTCAAAATGACACCTTTTCCGGCCTTCAAACGCTCCTAACTCAAAAAGCACGCTACGCACGCGGACGTCGTCTCGTAATCAAGCACGTACCGACCACACGCGCATACACGATCCACGCGAAGGAATCACATCCACACGTTTTCACTACACGAAGGGGGCAACGATCAAAAATCCTAAGGTTAAACACTTGCAAAATTTGCCGAAAATGGCAGAAAATAAAATTTATTAAAATCACGCGGAGCGACTCCCGTGCATCGAGAAACCTCCAACGAAGCCTATCACTATCGCGTTCGATGCCTATTCCCGAAAATTCTAGGATCGGTCTGTTTCCGCCACCGAAAACGTACTCAAAATGACACCTTTTCCGGCCTTCAAACGCTCCTAACTCAAAAAGCACGCTACGCACGCGGACGTCGTCTCGTAATCACGCACGTACCGACCACACGCGCATACACGATCCACGCGAAGGAATCACATCCACACGTTTTCACTACACGAAGGGGGCAACGATCAAAAATTATAAGGTTAAACACTTGCAAAATTTGCCGAAAATGGCAGAAAATAAAATTTATTAAAATCACGCGGAGCGACTCCCGTGCATCGAGAAACCTCCAACGAAGCCTATCACCATCGAGTTCGATGCCTATTCCCGAAAATTCTAGGATCGGTCTGTTTCCGCCACCGAAAACGTCCACAAAATGACACCTTTTCCGGTCTTCAAACGCTCCTAACTCACAAAGCACGCTACGCACGCGGACGTCGTCTCGTAATCAAGCACGTACCGACCACACGCGCATACACGATCCACGCGAAGGAATCACATCCACACGTTTTCACTACACGAAGGGGGCAACGATCAAAAATCCTAAGGTTAAACACTTGCAAAATTTGCCGAAAATGGCAGAAAATAAAATTTATTAAAATCACGCGGAGCGACTCCCGTGCATCGAGAAAGCTCCAACGAAGCCTATCACCATCGAGTTCGATGCCTATTCCCGAATATTCTAGGATCGGTCTGTTTCCGCCACCGAAAACGTCCTCAAAATGACACCTTTTCCGGCCTTCAAACGCTTCTAACTCACAAAGCACGCAACGCACGCGGACGTCGTCTCGTAATCAAGCACGTACCGACCACACGCGCATACACGATCCACGCGAAGGAATCACATCCACACGTTTTCACTACACGAAGGGGGCATACGATCAAAAATCCTAAGGTTAAACACTTGCAAAATTTGCCGAAAATGGCAGAAAATAAAATTTATTAAAATCACGCGGAGCGACTCCCGTGCATCGAGAAACCTCCAACGAAGCCTATCACCATCGAGTTCGATGCCTATTTCCGAAAATTCTAGGATCGGTCTGTTTCCGCCACCGAAAACGTCCTCAAAATGACACCTTTTCCAGCCTTCAAACGCTCCTAACTCAAAAAGCACGCTACGCACGCGGACGTCGTCTCGTAATCAAGCACGTACCGACCACACGCGCATACACGTTCCACGCGAAGGAATCACATCCACACGTTTTCACTACACGAAGGGGGCAACGATCAAAAATCCTAAGGTTAAAAGGTCGAAAATCTCCGAATCCAAAAGTTAATTAATTCATGCGTCCCTCACTCGTAATTTTAATCTAAAAAGAAACTCAAAACCGAGATGTTTCTACGTCGCAGTCATAAAACCGTCAATGTTTGTACATACCGATATTGAAAACTTTTCAATGTACATTTGCCATGGTTCAATATCGACGCATAATTTTAAATCTTTTTCCAGTTATATCTGGTTGTGTCCAATGACTGATAAATTGTTCACGTTACATCTACGTTTTCGCTTCGTTTAAATTGAAAGGTCATACCATATTCCTCAAACCAATGATATGCGGAGTCCACCATCTCACAGCAGATCCCATGAAGCAAGGCAAATTTATTCTCTGTGACTGATATCGATATATATTTCTAAAAGTACAGTTAATGACCACCTTAATCCAGTATACAACACATCCCACATCATTACGTCCAACATAAAAATTTATATTTAAGTATAGAATCGTCATGATGTAAAGCTGACTTGCGGAAACAATTTCCCATCAGTAACCCGCACTTCTCCCCCTCCTTTCCCACGTATGTCTTCCAAAACCCTTCTCTAATTATATCTGTACTCACCTCGTATTTCAGGTCTCCCCTAAGCGCACAATGCCTCCCCTTTCATTGTGAAATTAATACCCTGTTACTGCTCTGCGGTATCACATCTCCCGCTTTCTACGCCCTCAAGACCCAAGCAGGCAGCTGAAATCTGACACCGTGGGAATCTATCCCCGCTCTTTTTCCCAACCTTTCTGTCGGAGGACTGACTGATGCCGACATTCCTTAACGAACGATTTCAGATTTTTCGACGCACAAAGTCTAATCCTAGTCAGCTAAATTGCTCAGGATGTGAACAACATCTCTGTACATTTCTTAGGAATAATATCATAAGATGACACTGATATCATCTGTTACTAACAAAATGCCCTAACACATTTCCCACTTCTTGCAAAACAATAAAGTTGCACGCATTGTGCATTACTTCCAAAAACCATTTCATTGCAGTTAACAACACTTAACTTACGTGCGTACGCCGTTTTTCCTATTTCCTACATGTCACAAACGGCGATACGAAAGAAAACGCGAAGTGACGGCGTTTCTTTTGCTAGTAGCCAAAAATAACAGGTTTTGCACGAATTATCACTGAACGTTGGAAAAATATACCTGCGATCGGAAACATTGACGCAGGTGATTCTGAAATAAATTGTTATCACGTACTTAAATCCGAACATTAACTACATGGCTCATGACAACCTGAAAACTTCCACTCGGAACATTTAACTGCTCATTCCTGACTTCTTTTATCCTTGCCTTTACCTAACATCGCGGGCACATTTTTCAAAATTGAAAACCCTAAAATATTCCGTCTAACGCGACAGAGTTTCAGGGCGAATATTCGACAGCCGAGTATGTATTGCATTAAACGGCAAAGCAGTCACCGATACCACGGACTAAGCCAACCTATTAAACCACCACAAATGTGTATTCACGAAGCACGACGAGAATTGAATTTCGCAGCGTCACAGATTTAGGAACGGGCATGATGACTGTAATTCTTGTACCATAAACATTGTCCGACTATTGATATCACCCAATATCGTTGGAAGTTCGGATCATTTACTTTCGGGCAACCTTACATTTATGGAATATAGGCCTTAAATCATGTTTCCGAGCGGGAGGTACCAGTGCCATAATACCTGTTTGAACTACGGTGAATTTCCAATATTTTCCACGTTCCAATCATTCAATAACTACTACGCATACCACTTTCCCGCACCGCAACGAAGAAAGGTATCTACTGAATAAGTATCCTTAAGTGCATCATTTGACAGTCGGGGGATTTATATTGTAAATCACAACACAACATTGGTCACGACTCTTCGCGTCAAATGCAAACGTTAATAACATGACCTAGGGAGAAAAGCTTTCCCATACGTTGGTTGGTGATTGCGCTTGCACGAATTTCTACACGATTGAACGACCTAATTCACTGTTCGCGAGACGGAAGTTCCGCAGCAGAAAATATTACGTGTCTCAATTACAGGTGAAGGAATCATACGAGCACTAACAGATTACCGGCTTCATTTCATCACAGTATACACAGTATTGAAACCGAAAAATTGATAACATTTCACCGATGCGTGTACGAAGAACCACAGACAACCGTGGGAAAATATTAACACCAAGCTTACCTGTCATTATTCCAATCATTCCTGCCGTCACGTCGAAACCTGGGGAAAGAACCATTTCGTATACCTCGATAAACACGTCCATTAAGAACATATTCCCTTCAAACGTCTACAATCAAACAGTACGTGCCATTCTGAGATACTTGCATCTTGCGTGGACCGACATGGAATCTCACACTGCGAGGTTACTAAGGAACGGTGACTACGCTACGAGTATTGTTGTGTGGTCCTTCTCCTACCGAGAATTGGCGAATTACGCGCGAATACGGAGGCTTGGCAATAAAATTAGACAGGCACATACTCTTAGTTACGCCTTGCTTCGTGGAAAGAGTGACACAAAAGCCAAGAAAAACTATTGTACAAGACGCGATTGCTGGATTCTATCACTTTTCGGAAAGACTTATGACATACATCGCCCCTTCACGGTTGCAACGTTTTATTGAGAGTTTTTCGTGCAGCTCAAAATTACTCGCTGAAAACTGACTGGCGATGCACAACTACCTTCATAATAAGTGCGGGACATTGCACATATCCATATGCCACACTCGTATTTCGAACATTCATTTCATTAAATATTTTTTGTTTTCCTTTTCCGATTAAACTTCCAATTCATAGTACCTACTTCGCTTCCCGAAACCTTAACCGTCTATGCTGTGTAATACGTTTGCATGTCCAAAACCAAACACATGTCTTCATTAATTCACGCTTAACACAGTTGAAAGTTCACAACGCGCACTCACGGCGACGTGTAACATTACATTCAATCTCCGATCCGCCAATTATCGTCTCGTCGCTGGGTTATATAGTTCACAGACCGATCACAACATTTCCTTGCGATCAACATGTCCGCGGGCAGCTGAATTTTTCTGGAGCCGGGGACCGATTCATTTACAAAGAATCCATTACTGCTATCTTCGCGCCCATTTTTACAAGGAGACGTTAAGGATCAGACATCCATTTACCGTCCAATATCCCACATCTACATCCAGCCGAGTAGAAGATCACTCCATTCTATCCTCAGTTATGACACCCTCCACCAGCATGACTCTTATTTGAACAGATTAACAACCTCCTCCACACAAAAAACCCTACTCTCCACTGAAACTTATATTTCTTGTTAAATACTGCGAACACTTAACACGTGACGCTTCGTGTGAAACTAAATGCAGACTGCAACGCGGAAAGGTGACTTCCGATAGATTAGTTGGCAACTAGGCAATTGCTTTAAATTTTAAACCTGAATCTGCAACCGAAATCGCCCTTTGCGAGGTGTTCGTGCAACGGGAAAATGAAAGATTTCACAAATACAGGGAAAGATAACATACGAGGGCTGCCAGATTTTCGGCTTCATGTCAACACAGTACACATAATATTCAGGCTAAGACAACATGAAACGGAAACATAAAAAATCATCACCACAAAAAATATATTACCCACCGTGTAATTTCTTACCATGCGTGACGGCTTGTTCTATACACCATTCTGAGAAAATGTCACCGCCAAGCTTACCTGTAATTATAACAGCCATGAGTGCCGCCACGCCGAAACCAGGGAAAAGAAGCATTTCGTAAACTTTCGTAACTACGTCAATGAAGAAAAGATTACCTTCAAACGTCTACAATCATGCAGCACGTACCAATTCTCAGCTACTTTCCTCTCGCCTGGTCCGACGTCGAACGAATCTCACACTGCGATGTTACTTAGCAACGGTGACTACGCTACGAGCATTATTGTATTTCTCCTCCGTGAGCAGGCGAATTACGCGTGAATGGTGGGCAATGAAATGAAGCAGGTATATAAACTTACATTCGCCTTCATACCGTGGAAATTGTGCCAGAAAATCCTGGAAAAAACTATCTTATAAATCACATTTCCTGCATATTTTCATATCACGGTAATACTGTGTACCTAGATCGTGGCTTCTCGGTTGCAAGATTTAATTTCGAATGTTTCACAGCTGAAAATAGGTCACCGAAAACTCTGATTACGCTCAACATCGTTCCAATGAAGTTAGAAGCCACATTCATCTGATAAATCGCCTCCGAACGACCGGTAAATATTTATCAATTCTTACTTTTTGGAAGAATTTATCAAATATTTCTTTCGATTTCCATTTGGAATGTACTTAAAAATTAGTTGCCTCTACGTAACGTCACTTCCACCTTCCGTCTCCACGGTTCTTCATTTGTAAGTTACACCGCGATATCTCGCCTCCCGACACAATACCATCAACGTCGGAAAATTAATATGAATGCCCACTACGACACAAACCACTATGTTCAACTCCCGTCAAAAATTTTTACCTAGCACTCACGACGATGTGTTACATAAAAATATTCACCACTTCGCGAATTCTCGCCCAGTCGCTGCTAAATATTGTTCACTAAGCGAAGCTGTTAGTCGACTGACGTCACCGATACAATTAAAGTGTTCAAGCACCTACGCAATAAAAACCTGTAAAAGTCAATGGGGTAGACCAGCTGCAGACTCACCCCTCCGGCTGTTACAATTTCTCTACACTTTCTTGACATCGTCATTGAATGCTAACATTCTCTACACGTGAGAAAGCTACCCTTTGAAGAAAGCTGCTTTCCTTACGTTTCGCAAGGAATTCAGAGTTATCGGCGTTAACGTTCAAAATTATCAAACACTCATCTGAAAGACTGAAGGCCAAATTTCGATACGAATTATCAAACAGCAAAGCATTTCCCGGCGAACGCGAAAACTTCATTTCTACGTATTCTTGATACGTCTGATGTACGCCTATTCATTGCCGTTATTATTCATAATCACACGGAATCACTCACACCACACAAAAAACTGTCATTAATGACTAAGAAACTGTGGTATGACATTAAAATCACATTCCACCGACACAAACCCGCACGCGAAATACGTTACACACGATTAATTGTTTAGGCAATACGCCTCTTCTCTATTGACGATACAAATGAATTAAAAAGTAACACATACCATCGAAACAGCTGTTCGGTATATTCTTTCCGTCGTTCCGCCACCCACACAATCTAGTCACGGTCTTTGTCGACGACATCTCTGAAACCAGTCGTCCCAAACTGAAAGATGAAATAGAAAAACATAATTTGGTTTGAGGTTCCGTTTCAACTACAAGCGTAGCATACAAACAGGTCACTACAGGGTGAATATACAGAGACATACTAATTTTATATCGCGGCCAGTATTTCCATAGGAATCAGCTGTCCATAAATAGGACCTTTTGCTTACACAAATTACGTTCGCCTGGGTCAGAAAAGAATCTTCTCAACGAGTCGTTGACACCGGAAAAGGAATTACGTTAACGCTATGTAATTTCGGACATTTCCCTAGGCAACAAAGTAAGCTTACCCGTCAACTTCCGGCGCCGCCAGAGAACAGTGTGTCCACTGTACGATGGGAGGAGGTGGGGGCGGTAGGGGTGGCACCTCCCCTCCAAGGAGCGGGAGAGAGTCGCGGGGGGGGGTATGGGAAATAAATGAAGCCGCCTCGCGCGCACCGCAAAGATGCCCTTTGAAGACGGGGCACGATATTGCACTATTTAAAACTATATTTAACACTATTTAGTGGGCAGTTACTGTTGAATTAGTGCAGGCGCTATTTTCACATATATCGCTGATGCATCCGCGCAGGTATTCTCATAATTCTACGCATTTCGCGACGCTCTCAAAGTGCATGTTCGCTCGTCTTTACAGGCCGTGGTCGTACAGCTTTTCGAAGATGCCAACGCCATCTAACGGATTTCACGCCGAACCAACGGGAAGCACGTAATTTTGGTTAATGAAACTGCGTTTCAACCGGGAAAACTTATTTCTGAAGGATTTTCTCCCAAATCAGTCATATATCTAATAAGGGATTTAATTCTTATGGAACAAGAAACTAACATGGGCGGTTAGGAGATGATTCCATTAAACATTTTCCATCGCTGAATCTTGGAATTATTTGTGGTAATCGGATGATTTTGGAATGTTATATCTACGAAATATATTTTATGTTCAATAATTTGCAGAGAAAACTGCGAAAATTTCTTTTGAGTTACCACATAGCCCCCGTGGGTAACGAAAGTAGCCAAGCAGTTAGCAAATCCAAAACGCCAATATATGATAAAAAAACAGGCCATGATATTCTCTGCAAAATCTGGTCAGTTTGATTCAAGTATTACAAATCCCGGGGTAATGGAACGCTTTCCACATATTTTAATGATTTCTCTGTCGGCTATTCAATCTATTTCTTTCACAGTGTAAATAAATGAATGAATCATTGAGATACTCGCACCCACTGCATAAATGTGATATATCACGTTGTAAATAACTCAGCTGTGGAAAACTTTAGGTTAACCACAACTCAGCTAGACTGAGCCCATAAGAATATCTATTTTCCAGAGGAATTAACACCATGGAATCAAAGTGCCACGTGAAAGTGTCAAACCTTTGTACTTAATGAATGCCATACAACTCTGTGATACCTTCGCTTGTGCTACAACTCAATCCAGCTTAACTTCCTTTAGTACAGAAAGCCATTTCAACTCTGTAGCCATACACCACATGAAGGTCTCCATTACAAGTCAGCTTTCATCCCTCAGATGTCTATATTTCTTGGAGAACTAAAATTTGACCCTGGTGAAACTTCCATAACGAGCAGAGAAATTTGCACAGAGTGAGAAAGTTGCTTGCATATCATCGTAAATGTTAACATTGTAAATATCTTGCAGCATATTTCTACTTTTTTCAAGTTATTACAATAGTAACTGAACTAATTGTCTATCCGGTACAGGGATTAAAACATGTGGTGTGAATTCACCTATTCATGTTCACTCAGCATATCTAGAAATTAAAATTCATTGACGAGAACAAACAGACCGTATAATTAGGCCAATCCACCTGAATTCTACACCAATAATTAGAGAGATGGGACTAATCACTTCATGGTTTATCACATGAGTATCATATTCACCCAACTAAGGCGGCAAATCATGCATCTGACCCACATGATGTACAATGCAGTTGAGGACGAGCTTAGAAAACCAGTGATGATATGCACTGACCTATGTGAGACAAAATACATGGACGTAAAAAATCAATTGGCGAATAAGCAACAGGGCATAGAAAAATTGGTGGAAAATGGCCAGGGGAACTTTTGAAAACAGTCCCGAATGCTATCCCAAAAAAGAAGAATGCAGTGCATAGCGAGGACAACAGAACTATGACTTTAATTTTACACGCAGCCAAATATTTGTTAACAATAATGGAGGGTTGGAGAGAAAAGCCAATTACTACTTGGCCAATGACCAGTTTGGGCGATGGGAGAATGTGAGCTCGGGATGCGATTGCGGTGATTATACCTCTGACCGTAAGAAACATACATGTATTACTTTGACAATAGAACCTAATGTAATGAATATTAATTTGCAATGATTGTAAATGCAAACAATAGCTGCTACAGACATCAGAGAAGATACAGTACAAGGTATTAATTGCATAACCTGGATATATTTGCAAGCTTCATTGAAAATGTATTTGAAAAGGGTTTCGACTGAGTACATTGGGTACACCAACTGAGATACTTGAGAAAATGGGGATACATTGATGACATAGAAAAATAATCAGGAACTTATGTATGACACTAAGAGTGCAGGTGAAAGGTGTTGATGGTTAATCAGGGTGGACAACTAGAGGTCATGGGGTACATCCCTTAAAACATAAAGCGATACAGCAACAGTCATTAAATATAGAGCCATTCAGCTGAGTTCCGCAGAATACCAGTATCAACATGACCAATTTCAACGCCAATCAGCATTGAGAGTAAGACTCACAGAAAAACTTATTGCATGCATTTTAATGGCAGTGGTGAAAAATCCAAACAATAGTAACTACAGACACCAGAGAAAATACAGTATCAAAATGAAACACCAACAACTTGAAGTGCATCAAATATAGTCAAGGATTATCTGAACAGACAATTCTGATGAGTACAAATGTTGAAGTAGCCAATGGAGGAATAATAACACAAAACCTGTGGGTGCATAAAAAAATGTAAACCATAACTCAAGAAGAAATAAGACTGAAATATGAAATCCATGGAATGGCAAAAGTTGGAACATATGCAGGAGTAATGTCTCAGTATCTAGAGCATGGAGCTGTTATTCAACAATCATGTACCACCACAAAGAACATTTTATATGCATTGGCAGATCATTCTGTAATATCCCGACACATTATTAAAGTCACAGGAAGTTAAAGTAATAAATATAGAATCCAAAATAAATAAAACATTACTCACATCATAAACACTCTCACAATTGGTCAGATATTGAATAATTTGGAAGAAAGGAATACATTGTTAATGACATGCTGTTATTGAAATGTATGTCATTATTTATTCGTTTCATGTTAAGAAGTTGTGTATTTTCTTACCCAGTTCCTCACCATTTTGTATTTAAAATGTTTCTCATATGAAGCTACTAATGGCATAAGAAAAAGGTATGTATTGAGTTTTAGCACTAAATGTTTAAGATAGAAAATTTTGGCGATGAGGAAAATGAAACACCTAGTGGCATTATGTTATAAAAAAGTTTGGCCTGCACAGAGAAATGAAGGGTGAAAGCCATTTTTAGGTGTTTAAATGAAATTATAATGGACAATGGTCTTTTAGAGTGGGATTATAGGGTGTAATTCCAACCTAAGTCTGTGAACAGCCGTTAGGTGAGATCCACGAGGCTTATTGTGCAATGGTGAAAATAAAAATGCTTGCGGGTGAGTATTTTTCATGGTCATGGCTGGCTGAAGGTTTAGAGGTTTATGTTAAAAGCTGTCATCCTTGTTTGAGTAATTTTTGAGAAATCATTCTTAAGTAATGCTGATCAAGCTAAACATTTGTATGACTGCATTCACATAAATTTCTTTGGGCCTTATTGTATTTGTTTGGGCAATATTTTTTTGGGAATTGTTCACCTTTAACTGAAACATTCTTAATACTTATTCGTGCCTTCTGTCAGTGGCCACTGATTTATGAAATGACAGAAACTGATTCACAGTCAACTGTGGATAAGTTAAGGGATTGTTTTGGCTGATTTGGGCTTTGACTGAACCGGGATGTCTGGTCAACGGTTCTAACCAAATGTTTTGAGTAGCCTTCGCACACAATGTAAA
This sequence comes from Ceriagrion tenellum, assembly GCA_963169105.1. Classification (NCBI taxonomy): domain Eukaryota; kingdom Metazoa; phylum Arthropoda; class Insecta; order Odonata; family Coenagrionidae; genus Ceriagrion; species Ceriagrion tenellum. The sequence continues at coordinate 10,385 of CAUJGU010000104.1, read as the reverse complement.
CCACCAGTCAGGTTAGACTTGTGAAGAATTATGAAAAAAGCAAGCAATTTCTAATTTGTTGTGTTATGATTTCTTTTGCATCCCTTGTGGACAGGTTTTGTTAAATATAACCTCTGAGTTGGAGGGGTGAAAAAGTTTTCATAATTCTGTTGTGTCTTGTTAAGAAGTTGTGTATGTATGTAACCCATCGAATAACTGTTTTGTATTTAATCGTTCCAAGCAAGGTATTAAATGCATAATGAGTAACCTCACAAAATGTTGAAGATACGACACTTACAAGTGTAATCCCTTACCAGATATAAGGAGTCTGCTGAATTGGCATTTAGTAATGTACGAACGTGTTACGTAGCGTACTGGAAAATTTGTACAGAACGCAAAACTTCACCCAAAACTGTAAGTCAATAACGAAGTACTGTGTACCCCATCAATTTCACCACAGTGTACCACATAACATAAATGGAGGAAGTACATACCACCGGTTAATTTGGAGTTTCTTCTTCTTAAAAAGATGCAATACCTCTATCTAGCGGGAATGGCGCTGTCAAACTGAAATTATGTGAGCGGCGATGCCTGCCTTCATCCCACTCTTCTGAAAAAGGAAGTACAAAAACTCGAGTTGATGTGAGGTTTGTTGAAAACGCAACGTAAGGTTATTTTAGGTTATGGCTAGGAGAAGTAGAAAATTGCCTACCCTATCCGTCCTGTAGATTCCTCTTTGGAGTAATGGACTGAAAGTGGCCAATCACTAACTTCGAGCCTAATTGACAGGAACCAGCCTTTAAAAGGACTTGTCGCCACTGGAATGAAGAAGATGACAACCATTAGTTCATGTAAGGTGTTGATTAAATAAATTTCTTACCTCCGCTTAAGCACCCATGACCCTATTCCGGTGGTACAACGAGCTCGCAGTGATAACACAGAGTAATAATGCCAGGGTTGGAGGGAGAGAGAGGCGGTAAAGAGAAATGACACCACGGTACGTCGAACGTCGTTGCAATCTGTGTTTTGGCGAGAATATTTTTGCTGCAATTTCGTTAACTACTTACAAAAAGCATTGCTTCCCTCCATCCCACCGCTGGCCCGCACTCAGTAGCTTTTCGTCGGCTTTAAAATTGACTCTCTCGAATGAAGTTCTCCATTGGGTATCGAGGCGTTTTAAAATTAATGTATTGACTTGAATGATGTAGCATAGAGCCCTTCCTCAACGACATATGGAATGTTGAGGCATGTGATAACCCTCGTCTCTTCCAAACAGTCTATCGTATCCATGAACCAGCTGTGAAGTACTACACCGTTAAACAAATCGGCTACATGGAGACCACAGGGCTCCGTTATAGCATGCCAACGCCATCTAGCGGTTTTAACGTGGAACCAACTGAAGAGGTTGCACTTAGGCAAAATTTTCCGAGGTATTGCTGGAAAACTGGTGTTGGAGTAGATTGGAATGCATCACACAGGGATATGAGAAGAACGATCGATTTTTGTAACGAAACCAATAATCTGCAGCTACTTAATTGCAAGAACCTATAACATATATATATATTTATATATAAAGTAGAGGGTTGTCTGTCTTAAAGACAAATCAACAGTTTAAATCCTATCGTACTGAAACTTTGGAGAGTAATAGTTCAAGGCAGGAGGACATCAATGCGGCACTGTAAAAAAATCTCAGGGCCCATAAGGGGGCCCTTGGGTGGTTTTACGGTACGTATTGGGTTTTGTGTAGTGGTTTCAGTTTTTACTTTTTTAAATTACTTCCGCTCAAGATAGAGAGTTGGAATTTTTTCATTAAATGTCAGAAGGAATGAAGATTTGAATTCTTTCAAACAGTTATCCTTTAAAATTTCGTAATTGATTGAAAAATACGTTTTTAACTGCTAAAACGCATATTTTTCTGTCAACGAAGAATGCCATATTCGCATGAGAACCAGATTTCTTAACACTTAACACTTCTTGTGAAACTCAAATGCTGACTGCACATACGGAAATGTCACTTCCGATAGATTAGTTGGCGACTAGGCAATTCATTTACATTTTTAAACCCGAATCTGCAACCGAAATTGCCCTTAGCGAGGTGTTCGTGCAACGGGAAAATGAAAGATTTCACAAGTACAGGGAAAGATAAAATACGAGGGCTGCCAGATTTTCGGCTTCATGTCAAGACAGTACACAATATATTCAGGCAACATTAAACAGAAAAAATCATAGGTACAAAAAATTCATTACCCACCTTCTAATTTGTTACGATGCGTGACGTCTTGTTCTATAGACCAATTTGAGAAAATGTCACCGCCAAGCTTACCTGTAATTATACCAGCCATGAGTGCCGCCACGCCGAAACCAGGGAAAAAAACCATTTCGTAAACTTTCGTGACTACGTCTATGAAGAAAATTTTACCTTCAAACGTCTAGAATCATGCAGCACGGACCAATTCTCAGCTACTTTCCTCTCGCGCGGTCCGGCGTCTGACGAATCTCACACTGCGATGTTACTTAGCAACGGTGACTACGCTACGGGCATTATTGTATTTCTCCTCCGTGAGCAGGCGAATTGCGCGTGAATGGTGGCCAATGTAATGAAACAGGTACATACACCTACATTCGCCTTTATATCCATATATATTTATGTATAAAAATTACAGGGTTTGTCTGTCTTAAAGACAAATCAACAGTTTAAATCCTATCGTACTGAAACTTTGGAGAGTAATAGTTCAAGGCAGGAGGACATCAATGCGGCACTGTAAAAAAATCTCAGGGCCCATAAGGGGGCCCTTGGGTGGTTTTACGGTACGTATTGGGTTTTGTGTAGTGGTTTCAGTTTTTACTTTTTTAAATTACTTCCGCTCAAGATAGAGAGTTGGAATTTTTTCATTAAATGTCAGAAGGAATGAAGATTTGAATTCTTTCAAACAGTTATCCTTTAAAATTTCGTAATTGATTGAAAAATACGTTTTTAGCTGCTAAAACGCATATTTTTCTGTCAACGAAGAATGCCATATTCGCATGAGAACCAGATTTCTTAAAACTTAACATTTCTTGTGAAACTCAAATGCTGACTGCACATACGGAAATGTCACTTCCGATAGATTAGTTGGCGACTAGGCAATTGATTTACATTTTTAAACCCGAATCTGCAACCGAAATTGCCCTTAGCGAGGTGTTCGTGCAACGGGAATATGAAAGATTTCACAAATACAGGGAAAGGTAACATACGAGGGCTGCCAGATTTTCGGCTTCATGTCAAGACAGTACACAATATATTCAGGCAACATTAAACAGAAAAAATCATAGGTACAAAAAATTCATTACCCACCTTCTAATTTGTTACGATGCGTGACGTCTTGTTCTATAGACCAATTTGAGAAAATGTCACCGCCAAGCTTACCTGTAATTATACCAGCCATGAGTGCCGCCACGCCGAAACCAGGGAAAAAAACCATTTCGTAAACTTTCGTGACTACGTCTATGAAGAAAAGTTTACCTTCAAACGTCTAGAATCATGCAGCACGGACCAATTCTCAGCTACTTTCCTCTCGCGCGGTCCGGCGTCTGACGAATCTCACACTGCGATGTTACTTAGCAACGGTGACTACGCTACGGGCATTATTGTATTTCTCCTCCGTGAGCAGGCGAATTGCGCGTGAATGGTGGCCAATGTAATGAAACAGGTACATACACTTACATTCGCCTTTATATCCATATATATTAATGTATAAAAATTACAGGGTTTGTCTGTCTTAAATACAGATCAACAGTTTTAATCCTATCGTACTGAAACTTTGGAGAGTAATAGTTCAAGGCAGGAGGACATTAATGCGGCACTGTAAAAAAATCTCAGGGCCCATAAGGGGGCCCTTGGGTGGTTTTACGGTACGTATTAGGTTTTGTGTAGTGGTTTCAGTTTTTACTTTTTTAAATTACTTCCGCTCAAGATAGAGAGTTGGAATTTTTTCATTAAATGTCAGAAGGAATGAAGATTTGAATTCTTTCAAACAGTTATCCTTTAAAATTTCGTAATTGATTGAAAAATACGTTTTTAGCTGCTAAAACGCATATTTTTCTGTCAACGAAGAATGCCATATTCGCATGAGAACCAGATTTCTTAAAACTTAACATTTCTTGTGAAACTCAAATGCTGACTGCACATACGGAAATGTCACTTCCGATAGATTAGTTGGCGACTAGGCAATTGATTTACATTTTTAAACCCGAATCTGCAACCGAAATTGCCCTTAGCGAGGTGTTCGTGCAACGGGAATATGAAAGATTTCACAAATACAGGGAAAGGTAACATACGAGGGCTGCCAGATTTTCGGCTTCATGTCAAAACAGTACACATAATATTCAGGCTAAGACAACATGAAACGGAAACATAAAAAATCATCACCACAAAAAATTTATTAGCCACCTTGTAATTTCTTTCCATGCATGACGGCTTGTTCTATACACCATTCCGAGAAAATGTCACCGCCAAGCTTACCTGTAATTATACCAGCCATGAGTGCCGCCACGCCGAAACCAGGGAAAAAAACCATTTCGTAAACTTTCGTGACTACGTCTATGAAGAAAATTTTACCTTCAAACGTCTAGAATCATGCAGCACGGACCAATTCTCAGCTACTTTCCTCTCGCGCGGTCCGGCGTCTGACGAATCTCACACTGCGATGTTACTTAGCAACGGTGACTACGCTACGGGCATTATTGTATTTCTCCTCCGTGAGCAGGCGAATTGCGCGTGAATGGTGGCCAATGTAATGAAACAGGTACATACACCTACATTCGCCTTTATATCCATATATATTTATGTATAAAAATTACAGGGTTTGTCTGTCTTAAAGACAAATCAACAGTTTAAATCCTATCGTACTGAAACTTTGGAGAGTAATAGTTCAAGGCAGGAGGACATCAATGCGGCACTGTAAAAAAATCTCAGGGCCCATAAGGGGGGCCCTTGGGTGGTTTTACGGTACGTATTGGGTTTTGTGTAGTGGTTTCAGTTTTTACTTTTTTAAATTACTTCCGCTCAAGATAGAGAGTTGGAATTTTTTCATTAAATGTCAGAAGGAATGAAGATTTGAATTCTTTCAAACAGTTATCCTTTAAAATTTCGTAATTGATTGAAAAATACGTTTTTAGCTGCTAAAACGCATATTTTTCTGTCAACGAAGAATGCCATATTCGCATGAGAACCAGATTTCTTAAAACTTAACATTTCTTGTGAAACTCAAATGCTGACTGCACATACGGAAATGTCACTTCCGATAGATTAGTTGGCGACTAGGCAATTGATTTACATTTTTAAACCCGAATCTGCAACCGAAATTGCCCTTAGCGAGGTGTTCGTGCAACGGGAATATGAAAGATTTCACAAATACAGGGAAAGGTAACATACGAGGGCTGCCAGATTTTCGGCTTCATGTCAAGACAGTACACAATATATTCAGGCAACATTAAACAGAAAAAATCATAGGTACAAAAAATTCATTACCCACCTTCTAATTTGTTACGATGCGTGACGTCTTGTTCTATAGACCAATTTGAGAAAATGTCACCGCCAAGCTTACCTGTAATTATACCAGCCATGAGTGCCGCCACGCCGAAACCAGGGAAAAAAACCATTTCGTAAACTTTCGTGACTACGTCTATGAAGAAAAGTTTACCTTCAAACGTCTAGAATCATGCAGCACGGACCAATTCTCAGCTACTTTCCTCTCGCGCGGTCCGGCGTCTGACGAATCTCACACTGCGATGTTACTTAGCAACGGTGACTACGCTACGGGCATTATTGTATTTCTCCTCCGTGAGCAGGCGAATTGCGCGTGAATGGTGGCCAATGTAATGAAACAGGTACATACACTTACATTCGCCTTTATATCCATATATATTAATGTATAAAAATTACAGGGTTTGTCTGTCTTAAATACAGATCAACAGTTTTAATCCTATCGTACTGAAACTTTGGAGAGTAATAGTTCAAGGCAGGAGGACATTAATGCGGCACTGTAAAAAAATCTCAGGGCCCATAAGGGGGCCCTTGGGTGGTTTTACGGTACGTATTAGGTTTTGTGTAGTGGTTTCAGTTTTTACTTTTTTAAATTACTTCCGCTCAAGATAGAGAGTTGGAATTTTTTCATTAAATGTCAGAAGGAATGAAGATTTGAATTCTTTCAAACAGTTATCCTTTAAAATTTCGTAATTGATTGAAAAATACGTTTTTAGCTGCTAAAACGCATATTTTTCTGTCAACGAAGAATGCCATATTCGCATGAGAACCAGATTTCTTAAAACTTAACATTTCTTGTGAAACTCAAATGCTGACTGCACATACGGAAATGTCACTTCCGATAGATTAGTTGGCGACTAGGCAATTGATTTACATTTTTAAACCCGAATCTGCAACCGAAATTGCCCTTAGCGAGGTGTTCGTGCAACGGGAATATGAAAGATTTCACAAATACAGGGAAAGGTAACATACGAGGGCTGCCAGATTTTCGGCTTCATGTCAAAACAGTACACATAATATTCAGGCTAAGACAACATGAAACGGAAACATAAAAAATCATCACCACAAAAAATTTATTAGCCACCTTGTAATTTCTTTCCATGCATGACGGCTTGTTCTATACACCATTCCGAGAAAATGTCACCGCCAAGCTTACCTGTAATTATACCAGCCATGAGTGCCGCCACGCCGAAACCAGGGAAAAAAACCATTTCGTAAACTTTCGTGACTACGTCTATGAAGAAAATTTTACCTTCAAACGTCTAGAATCATGCAGCACGGACCAATTCTCAGCTACTTTCCTCTCGCGCGGTCCGGCGTCTGACGAATCTCACACTGCGATGTTACTTAGCAACGGTGACTACGCTACGGGCATTATTGTATTTCTCCTCCGTGAGCAGGCGAATTGCGCGTGAATGGTGGCCAATGTAATGAAACAGGTACATACACCTACATTCGCCTTTATATCCATATATATTTATGTATAAAAATTACAGGGTTTGTCTGTCTTAAAGACAAATCAACAGTTTAAATCCTATCGTACTGAAACTTTGGAGAGTAATAGTTCAAGGCAGGAGGACATCAATGCGGCACTGTAAAAAAATCTCAGGGCCCATAAGGGGGCCCTTGGGTGGTTTTACGGTACGTATTGGGTTTTGTGTAGTGGTTTCAGTTTTACTTTTTTAAATTACTTCCGCTCAAGATAGAGAGTTGGAATTTTTTCATTAAATGTCAGAAGGAATGAAGATTTGAATTCTTTCAAACAGTTATCCTTTAAAATTTCGTAATTGATTGAAAAATACGTTTTTAGCTGCTAAAACGCATATTTTTCTGTCAACGAAGAATGCCATATTCGCATGAGAACCAGATTTCTTAAAACTTAACATTTCTTGTGAAACTCAAATGCTGACTGCACATACGGAAATGTCACTTCCGATAGATTAGTTGGCGACTAGGCAATTGATTTACATTTTTAAACCCGAATCTGCAACCGAAATTGCCCTTAGCGAGGTGTTCGTGCAACGGGAATATGAAAGATTTCACAAATACAGGGAAAGGTAACATACGAGGGCTGCCAGATTTTCGGCTTCATGTCAAGACAGTACACAATATATTCAGGCAACATTAAACAGAAAAAATCATAGGTACAAAAAATTCATTACCCACCTTCTAATTTGTTACGATGCGTGACGTCTTGTTCTATAGACCAATTTGAGAAAATGTCACCGCCAAGCTTACCTGTAATTATACCAGCCATGAGTGCCGCCACGCCGAAACCAGGGAAAAAAACCATTTCGTAAACTTTCGTGACTACGTCTATGAAGAAAATTTTACCTTCAAACGTCTAGAATCATGCAGCACGGACCAATTCTCAGCTACTTTCCTCTCGCGCGGTCCGGCGTCTGACGAATCTCACACTGCGATGTTACTTAGCAACGGTGACTACGCTACGGGCATTATTGTATTTCTCCTCCGTGAGCAGGCGAATTGCGCGTGAATGGTGGCCAATGTAATGAAACAGGTACATACACCTACATTCGCCTTTATATCCATATATATTTATGTATAAAAATTACAGGGTTTGTCTGTCTTAAAGACAAATCAACAGTTTAAATCCTATCGTACTGAAACTTTGGAGAGTAATAGTTCAAGGCAGGAGGACATCAATGCGGCACTGTAAAAAAATCTCAGGGCCCATAAGGGGGCCCTTGGGTGGTTTTACGGTACGTATTGGGTTTTGTGTAGTGGTTTCAGTTTTTACTTTTTTAAATTACTTCCGCTCAAGATAGAGAGTTGGAATTTTTTCATTAAATGTCAGAAGGAATGAAGATTTGAATTCTTTCAAACAGTTATCCTTTAAAATTTCGTAATTGATTGAAAAATACGTTTTTAGCTGCTAAAACGCATATTTTTCTGTCAACGAAGAATGCCATATTCGCATGAGAACCAGATTTCTTAAAACTTAACATTTCTTGTGAAACTCAAATGCTGACTGCACATACGGAAATGTCACTTCCGATAGATTAGTTGGCGACTAGGCAATTGATTTACATTTTTAAACCCGAATCTGCAACCGAAATTGCCCTTAGCGAGGTGTTCGTGCAACGGGAATATGAAAGATTTCACAAATACAGGGAAAGGTAACATACGAGGGCTGCCAGATTTTCGGCTTCATGTCAAGACAGTACACAATATATTCAGGCAACATTAAACAGAAAAAATCATAGGTACAAAAAATTCATTACCCACCTTCTAATTTGTTACGATGCGTGACGTCTTGTTCTATAGACCAATTTGAGAAAATGTCACCGCCAAGCTTACCTGTAATTATACCAGCCATGAGTGCCGCCACGCCGAAACCAGGGAAAAAAACCATTTCGTAAACTTTCGTGACTACGTCTATGAAGAAAAGTTTACCTTCAAACGTCTAGAATCATGCAGCACGGACCAATTCTCAGCTACTTTCCTCTCGCGCGGTCCGGCGTCTGACGAATCTCACACTGCGATGTTACTTAGCAACGGTGACTACGCTACGGGCATTATTGTATTTCTCCTCCGTGAGCAGGCGAATTGCGCGTGAATGGTGGCCAATGTAATGAAACAGGTACATACACTTACATTCGCCTTTATATCCATATATATTAATGTATAAAAATTACAGGGTTTGTCTGTCTTAAATACAGATCAACAGTTTTAATCCTATCGTACTGAAACTTTGGAGAGTAATAGTTCAAGGCAGGAGGACATTAATGCGGCACTGTAAAAAAATCTCAGGGCCCATAAGGGGGCCCTTGGGTGGTTTTACGGTACGTATTAGGTTTTGTGTAGTGGTTTCAGTTTTTACTTTTTTAAATTACTTCCGCTCAAGATAGAGAGTTGGAATTTTTTCATTAAATGTCAGAAGGAATGAAGATTTGAATTCTTTCAAACAGTTATCCTTTAAAATTTCGTAATTGATTGAAAAATACGTTTTTAGCTGCTAAAACGCATATTTTTCTGTCAACGAAGAATGCCATATTCGCATGAGAACCAGATTTCTTAAAACTTAACATTTCTTGTGAAACTCAAATGCTGACTGCACATACGGAAATGTCACTTCCGATAGATTAGTTGGCGACTAGGCAATTGATTTACATTTTTAAACCCGAATCTGCAACCGAAATTGCCCTTAGCGAGGTGTTCGTGCAACGGGAATATGAAAGATTTCACAAATACAGGGAAAGGTAACATACGAGGGCTGCCAGATTTTCGGCTTCATGTCAAAACAGTACACATAATATTCAGGCTAAGACAACATGAAACGGAAACATAAAAAATCATCACCACAAAAAATTTATTAGCCACCTTGTAATTTCTTTCCATGCATGACGGCTTGTTCTATACACCATTCCGAGAAAATGTCACCGCCAAGCTTACCTGTAATTATACCAGCCATGAGTGCCGCCACGCCGAAACCAGGGAAAAAAACCATTTCGTAAACTTTCGTGACTACGTCTATGAAGAAAATTTTACCTTCAAACGTCTAGAATCATGCAGCACGGACCAATTCTCAGCTACTTTCCTCTCGCGCGGTCCGGCGTCTGACGAATCTCACACTGCGATGTTACTTAGCAACGGTGACTACGCTACGGGCATTATTGTATTTCTCCTCCGTGAGCAGGCGAATTGCGCGTGAATGGTGGCCAATGTAATGAAACAGGTACATACACCTACATTCGCCTTTATATCCATATATATTTATGTATAAAAATTACAGGGTTTGTCTGTCTTAAAGACAAATCAACAGTTTAAATCCTATCGTACTGAAACTTTGGAGAGTAATAGTTCAAGGCAGGAGGACATCAATGCGGCACTGTAAAAAAATCTCAGGGCCCATAAGGGG
>CAUJGU010000103.1:0-17844 GCA_963169105.1 Ceriagrion tenellum | reverse complement strand
GGCGGGCATCCGCTGCCTTCAGGTCAACCTCCAACATAGTAAGACTGCCTCGGGGATCCTGCAAGGATCCTCTCTGAAGGTAAGATTAAGATTGCTCTGATTCAAGAATCCTGGACTTTCCAGGGTAGAATCAGGTGATTAAGCATGGCCAAGGGTAAAGTATTCTTCTGCACCTCAGTCGAAAGACCTAGAGCATGTATCTTTGTAAATGGGTTGATAGGTATACATCTGCCCGAATTCACCACCAGGGACCAAGCGGCAGCTGTGCTGAGTCTTGGGGCTGGCGAAGAAGAGAGGAGGCTGGTGATCTGCTCCTCATATCTACCATATGATGCACCAGGACCACCACCTTCAGAAGAACTGGAGCGTCTGGTAAGATTCTGCCAGTCAAAAAAATGGGATCTCCTTGTCGGGTGTGATGCTAACTCGCACCATACAGTGAGGGGAAGCAAGGACACCAATGACAGGGGAGAGGCCCTGCTTGAGTGTCTCATGTCCACAGACCTGCATATACTCAACAAAGGATCATGACCCACCTTCTCCAACAGAGTTAGGGAAGAAGTGATAGACATTACTCTTTGCACCAATCAGATGGTGAATGGCGTGACTGAGTGGATAGTGTCGAATGAAGTCTCTCTTTCTGACCATCGGCACATATACTTCACTCTTCTAGAAGCCACTAACAGGCCGACAACATACCGAAACCCCAGATCGACGGACTGGGGCAAGTATAGGCACACACTCCAGAAGTTACTGTCCGAAGCCCCAGGACATAAATTCAGGAACGTAAACGACGTAGATGCTGCTGTGGAGTCTCTCCAGCACAGCATCATCACATCCTATGAATCCAGCTGCCCCATCAAAACCAGGAAGGAAAGTTGCAAGCTACCCTGGTGGGGAGCGGAACTAGAGAACATCCGGAAAGAGACAAGAAAGCTCTTCAACAAAGCGAAGAGAACATCTACACCCAGGGACTGGGAAAACTATAGAATGGCCCAGAGGAAATATAGAGCGACAATTAAGCGCTCGAAAAGAGAATTTTGGAAATGTTTCTGTGAGACCGTGGAAGATGTTCCACAACTCGCAAGATTCAACAAGATCATTTCAAAGGACCCGGAAGCAGGGGTGGGGTCTCTTCTGCTTCCCTCTGGTGAATTCACGTCATCAGACAAGGAAGCACTAAAGCTAATCCAGGCTCCTTGGAGGTCGAGATGCGCCAAAGGAGGCCTCTCAATCGTCCTGCTAGGACGGAGTGGAGACTGGCCTCCAGCATCATTACATACAACATAACACGATGGGCAATAATGAGCTTCAGTCCATACAAATCAGCTGGCGAAGACGGAGTCTTCCCAGCACTTCTCCAAGAGGGACAGGAACTGGTACTGCTACCACTAGTCAGAATCTTTCGATCATGCCTCGCATATGGGTATGTACCCAAGAAGTGGAGGACCACTAAAGTCGTCTTTATTACCAAACCAGGAAAGACTGACTACACCAAAGCTGACTCCTTTCGTGGCATCAGCCTCATCTCCTTTATGCTGAAAACACTGGAGAAAATAATAGACAGGCATATCAGGGAGGGACCTTTGAAGGACAATCCCCTGCACCCGTACCAACATGCCTACCAAAAAGGCAAATCAGTAGAGACAGCACTCCACCACCTTATCACCAGGATAGAAGGAGTGCTAGAACATGGGATGTTTGGTCTGGGCACCTTCCTCGATGTGGAAGGAGCCTACAACAACACATCATTTGATGAGATCTGCATTGCAGCCAGGAGACATGGAGTCAATGCACACATTGTCAACTGGATCAGAATAATGTTAGAAGAAAGAACAGTCAAGGCTGTTCTGAGAGAGAGCACGATGGAGGTGGCTGTGACTCGAGGATGTCCGCAAGGGGGAGTTCTATCCCCACTGCTGTGGAACACGGTGGTCGACGGACTTATCACGAGGCTAAACAAAACGGGTGCCTATACACAAGGGTATGCGGATGACGTAGTGATTCTCATCACAGGCAAGTACCTTAGCACCGTCTCTGGACTTATGCAGAAAGCCTTGGATAGAATGATGAGCTGGTGCCATCAAACAGGGCTGACGGTAAATCCAGGGAAAACAAAACTTGTTCTCTTTACCAACAAGAAGAAAAGAGAAGGGCTCATACTTCCTTCGATACAAGGAAGGATATTGCAACCTTCAACCACAATAAAATATCTGGGAGTCACTCTGGACTCCAAACTCAACTGGGGAGAACACCTTGAGGCAAAAGCCAAGAAAGCGTGTGCCTCCCTATGGACCTGTAGGAGGGCACTAGGTAAAACATGGGGACTCCAACCAAAAGCGATCAGCTGGACCTACACGGCAGGTGTGAAGCCCAGCTTTTTACACTGCTCATTAGTCTGGTGGGGGAAAACAAGACTGAGCTCCGCAAGGAAGAAGCTCAACCACCTGCAACGAATGGCCTGCATGGGAATTACGGGGGCAATGAAAACCACCCCCACACTGGAGACCCTACTGTGTCTTGCTCCACTAAACGTGGAGGTATAGAAACAGGCCAGGGCTGCAGCATATCGTCTTAAAAGACAGGGACAGTGGAACGACAGGGGAAACCTGTCCGGACACAGGAAAATATGGCAGGAGCTCAGAGAGTCGAGCCCCATTGTTGAAATGGGATCGGATACGATGATAACCTTCTTCTACAATACACCTCCACTCTTTAAAATCCATACTCCAAAAAGGGAGTGGTGGACAAAAGGGAGAGACAAAGATCCCCACAATGGAGCCCAGGTGTGGTTCACCGATGGCTCCAAAAAGGAAGGCAGAGCAGGGGCTGGGATCTACTCCCAGCGCCCAGCCAAGAGGATCACCATCTCACTTGGAAAACATACTACAGTCTTTCAAGCAGAGGTGTTTGCTTTACTAATGTGCGCACACATTATCAAGGAATCAGGTCTCAAGGGTAGACCAATTCACATATGCACCGATAGCCAAGCGGCTTTAAGGCCCTAGCATCACAAATGTGCAACTCTAAACTCCTTCATGAATGCCGTGAAGTGCTTAACTCGCTACACACTCTTGACAAAGTCGAACTCTTCTGGGTCCCCGGACATGAGGGTATCACCGGAAATGAAATTGCGGATCAACTCGCAAAAGAAGGCTCAAACCACACACCTATGGGACCAGAGCCTCATATTCCAATCGCACCTTCAGCAGGAATCATGGAGATCAAGAAGTGGGACCTTGCCCGCCACTCTGAGATCTGGCAAAACATACAAGGGCTCAGACAAGCCAAGCTTTTTATTGGAGGACCGAAACCGGGACTGGCAAGACGACTTCTATTGCTGAACAGAGGTCAACTACGTACGATAGTGGGTCTCCTAACTGGACACTATCAGGTCATGAGGCACCTTCATCATTTGAAGCTAGCAGATTCTGCCAGATGCAGATGGTGCGAAGAAGAGGACAAAACAACATCACACGTTCTCTGTAACTGTCCCGCCTTGATGAGGACTAGAATAAGACATCTAGGATCCCCGTTTCCCGATCCGGCTGAAATCAGGGTTGCCCCCATAGAGGACATGCTGGCCTTCAGTAAGGCCATTGGACTCCACGGGTAACAAGTCATGGTGGTTAGCACAAATGACCAATAGGTCTAGGTGCACTAGGTCCTCCTCGGAGGAACTCCACCAATAGCCTAATCTAATCTAATCTGGAGAATATTCATATATATAATATCTACGGACCATTAGCATCCAGGCTGAGAAACAAAAGAAAAGAATTTTACGCAAGAGAACTGATTCCTCACATAAACAAATGCACCAGCAACTCAATACTAGCCGGAGATGTTAACAGAAAACGGAACAGGTGGACAGTCTTGACTATAGAGAAAAAATCATATTCCTAATATGCCATGGCCTAAAAAGGTCATATAGTAAATATGACGCAATAAATATCAACCAATTAATTCCGCCAAATCTAAAAAATAAATACACATTGAGAGAAAAATACGCTAAACGGACAGACCTTTTCTACTAAAAATAAACTCAAGCATAAACATTCTAAAACAAACAGCATACTCGACAACAGTTTCAGACCACCTAATGAAAGAGGCGACAATATAAAAAGGAATACAACGGCAAAAAAACACTTAAAATATGGTCAAAAGGCTACTTCCTCAAGACAGAAAAGAAATAATGAACAACACAAACTGCCTCTTAAACTTCGACAGGCAAGCTCTAATAGGAAAAACAAATCAATAGGAATATACAGGACATATACAGATTGAAACAAATAATCCTAGACAAGGAGAAAGAACTTGAAAGACTGAAAGCACCAAATAACTATAAAGTATGCATTGAAAAAGGAAAAGATATCAACTTACCAATTAGAAAAGGCTGCTAAACTAAAACAACAAGGAACTATAAGCAACGTAGTAACTACAGACAACACACTATTACAAACAACAGAAGACATTAGGCGATATCGCAAGTAGAGATATATGAATACGTGAACCGGCATCGAATTGTCTTTCACAATTACATAGGGACCAACACTAGGGACGAACACTACAGTAGACGATAGGTTGAGTATCCCAACGCTCGTTGCCGCACACGGAACTCCATTAAACGTAAATAACCTTATCTAACAATCGCGATAGCACAAGGTAATATTTCTAAAGGCCAAATGAGCAATCGTCCGCATCGATGTGGACGACTGGTCAGACTGGCAGGCCAATATAGGTATCGTGGGACGGCCCGGCAACGCGGAAATTGTGTTTATCCTCCGGCGTGGACATTGAATTCGTGTGGGGATTTTGGTTTGTGACCTAAGCGATGTGATTTAAACTTACGAGGCCATTCAAGAGGTCCGTAAGCAATTTTTATGGGGAGCGGTCTGGACTCTTCTAGCATGGTTTTGCGTTGGGAGGTGTACGGGCCAGAGTTCTTCATTCGTACGGTTATATTGATAGTATCTGCACCACTTTTTCACAGCTTCCTGACGATAGAGACGTAAGTATTTCTTAGTTCTGCAAAGAGTGCGAAGTGTCAGCTAAGGCTACGTTTATGAAAGCATAAGTACATATTTATTTAAAATACCGAAAACTGACACAAACAATAGTTTTTACAGGGAAATGGTTCAACTATGCCATAAATACCGGCATGCCGAAGAGGATTCAAACTGATTTATACCAGATGAAAGGGACCGAATAAATGCTATCTCAATGCGCGTGAGGTGAACTCACGATACCCCATATTATATTAGTATTATTCTATTAGTATTATTCGCTTGACGCAGGCATTTACAAAGAGAAATATGACAACTATGTCTTGGCAGTCCACTTTCTTTAACCATAATTATATTGACCAGTTGTTCTACTTTATAGCATACAGAGGAGTCCCTGATATTCTTCTCTTTTTACAGTAGCGAAACTTGTCATCAAATACAGTGGATCGGGAAGTTTTGAAGATCATTTTTCTCTTCGAAAAAAACGCACTAAGTATCGACCTCATTTTTCAGCCATCCCTGCATTTTCAAACAATCTCCAATTTTTCAAAATGAGTACATAATGATTATTTGGCGGCATTCCGTCACGAGTATTTTGTAATGTAAAGAGCTATTTTTAATCAATCTACACAAAAGATTCAGGAAGATTTAACGCATCACGCTTTTCCACCGTCTTCTGTTTTCATCCAATGCTACCACTGCCAGCAGAGCAGAGCATGTGTGTGACGCAAAATACATCGGCAGTAAGACGCAAAAAAGGCTGCAATAAAGTGCAACTTAACTCCATCCATTAAGGGATGTTATCGGCATTTATCTACCGCCTACTTTTCAAGGGGTTGTGATACATAATTCGGTGCGCAAGAATAAAGTAAAACACATAAGAAAGGATCACTGGCCAATCTTTTTATCGCTTCCCATGTGCTTTTATATTTATTTTAGGTGATAACACACCGTAACAACGGTACGGATGGATTAATTCACATATTAGTTATAGGTTTATTTAACATCGCTGCCTTTCTTTCTCTCTGTTTGACCTCTGTCTTTTCTGCAGTCCCTCCTAATAAATTTTAATAAACCATTATCCACCCGGAAGCGGTTACTAAACACAGGAACACCCTGCTGTTTGCCCGTGGGTTTTCGCGCTTGGTGGGAGATACGAGAGAATAAATAGGTATCTTCTTCGAAAATAAAGGTGCAAAACTTTCTTCCGCAAGGAATTAAAACTGACTGAAATAAAGACCGAATCGGGATATAGAAATGACAGATGAATCATTATACCTTCAGTGCCTTCTCTCCCACGGTCAATGGAGGGAATACAAGGACGGATGATAACCGGTGTATTGTTGTTCTAGATCAATTAAGGAAATGGTCTTACGATAGAAAAAATGAATCCGTTTATAGCCAGACAGAATCCTACCCGCGTATTTCAATGGCTTTAAGGAAGATATATATTATTTCTAACATTAGTTGCCATTCGGAAGAATATTTTACCACTAGTTCCGCTAAGTTTACGACGCATATTTTACGTCTATATGACATAAGATCATAGACTATTCTGTAATTCCAGCGCCACCAATTAATGTAAACTATTTTTTTACTCTTAGCACTCACAAAATTATATCACGTTCACATTCTCATTAAATTCTATCTCAGATAAAATCGGCGATTTAAGTATTTCTTTTTAGCAAAGCTCGACTCTATCTAAATTTTTATCCACAGACAATGTACTTTTTTAGAGTGACTGTGAGCAAATTACAAAAAATGAAAAATTTTGCGCAGAGAAGATTGTACGAATATTCTGTCTGTAATTAAATATCGCCAACATTCGTGTCACAATCTGTTATTATTCATCAATGAAATTTAGTAGTTGTCCCCACCCTTGTATGCGCTTCAGTCGAGGCTGACACGAATAGAAATAGGAGTGGGATATAAATATTTAGACCGTAGAGAATTACGGGAACCAGGCGCAAGCTTTAGCCTATAGTAAACGGATGTATCCTGGCTGTACGTACGAAGTACTGTTTCTATGGCGGCATCCTCAGGGTAACCATGTGGACAGTAGTATTTCAATGAAAATTTGTTCGTTCCACTAATGGATCGAACCCTTGATGTACGCGTGGGTGGCCAGTTATTTTTCAAATTTTCTAGTCCAAACCAAAATTGGAATTGACCGATTAATGGGGGTTGTATAGATGAGGCCGAAAAGGCCCTTTAGTGCTGGTTCCTACTGCAGCCTAAAAGAGTTCTCCGCCTTTATTCCTATTTCCCGCCCCCGACAGCAACGCTGCTGATACAAAAGTAAAAATTTCATTGCATGGTTTCTCTGAAATATTCACCTTTGAGCATTCAAAAACCTCATTCTCAACATTTTGGTGATCCTCCATAAAGATGCGGTAATTTTAGTCTCGAAATATGTGAAGATTTTTTAAATATATACTTCGTACGCGGAAAGAAGAGTAAAAGAGGAATGGGCCAAATTAAACACGATATGAAAGAAGAATCAGATGGATTGGAAACACCCTGAGGAATAAAAGGCTTGAAGAGGACATAATTAAAGGCAAAATTGAGTGAAAAGTCCCAAGAGGAAGACCCAGGAACCAGTTGATGGACCAAATAAAGAGAAAAGTGCAAAGTAGGACTAGATAGGACCAGGAGGCAAGAGAAGTAGCATTAGGTAGGGAAGGGTGGAGGGCTGCCAATGTTAGGATTGAACAAGCGATGATGATGTTGACGACGCCGTACGCGTCTTGGCGAATACCTGATTTTTGGCAAACTCACGTTTCTTCCGTAGTCGAAACTATCATGTAATAAGCAAAGAGGGAACATTCTAAATACTCATTGTAAGTCTTCATCTTCATTCCAGACGCATGCGCAGAATAAGTAGAAAAGCAAAGATGTGAATTATAAGCGCTCAGAAGTCTGCGAAAGCGTTTTCGGCCGTGGTAAACATCCTTCTTAAAGAAGATAGTAGAGTACGTCTCGAAGACCGAAAGTGAAACTTTTTTCAATAAAATATTTACTTTTGGGTTTCCCCCCGTGTCTTCTGGAGTAATCAGCAAACCCCTTCAATAAACCCTTATCAGACGACCCCTATCAGATAATCCCAGATGGAATACCCGGCAGAAGTGGAGAAACGTCGTGTTTTCAACTTACCAAGATGCGAGAATTCCCCAATGGAATCATTTTATTGAAAGATTGAAACTCGATAGATTTACCAATATCACGGTAAATATTTTTTGTGAAAAAATGACCCACATGATGTGCATATTGCAGTGGAGTTTCTAAATTAAGATTCATGAATGGCGCAGAGCATTTTCGAAAATTATTTTTATTCGGTATTTGGAATATATTCCAATTTGATATTGTCTTGGTAAACCTTTCCTGTACTGTAACAATACCGATACTAATTCTAATTTTATTCCACGCAATTACCGCACAAGTGAAGCATTCAATATACCTTCCGCATATAAATCACTAGCAATATTCCTACTAGTTACGGCATTCCTCACGGTGTGCTCTCATCTATTGTATTATTTTTATCGATGGGTATCGATAAGATACTATATAGAATGATAAAATCCGGCAATAACGGAGTTAACTTTTAGCTCTTCATACGATAAATCGGAGGTACCGGGACTTGGAAAAGAACACATTAGAAGAGACTGGTAAAGAGCTAGATACGTGCGCTGTATGAGGCATAAACGTGGACTTGGACGACGAGAATAGGCTCTAGGATTCAGTGATGTGATATTACGATTAAGAAGGGGTACGAAAGAGGATGGAAATGATGGCATGGATTGAAACGAAGAAAAACGATGAGGTCATTACATAACGAACGGGTGAGTAATGGAAACTTCTGGATGAGATTAGAAAGATGCATGCAAAGGTTTCTTCATTCCTAAGATTTCATTCAATCCTAAGATTTGTTGACTGCAGCCCTCCACCCGTCCCTATCCAATTCCAGTTTCCTTTAATCCTATTACCTTTGTAAACTCCTGCCCAAAAGCACTTACCACGTCGGAGCCGAAACATTTTCAAGTCCCGAAGTGGCGTCAATGTAATAACGCCGAACCACGCCCCCATGAGCGAGAAACCAATAAACGCGCAGGAGGGAAAAGGAAACCTTCTTCGGAACTCACTTCTCGACAGGGAACGCCCTTTGATGACAAATTTGGCCCTGCAAGTGCATTATTTCTGTGGAGATTGGGGTGGGTTGGGTCTATTGTGTGAGCCCGATCCAAGATCTGATCGCACGCTTACGGTTGGGGAGGCATGAGGGAGAAGAAAGGTCTGTCGGCGAACGAAGAACAGCGAAAAGGCGAATGGCAACATCGTTCTTGTTTCCCGTAGTTACAGGAGTTGAAGTATGACTCAAATTTCCATTTCTAGTCTCCGTCGGCGTACAGGAAACCTTCGCTGAAAGTTATGGGTCTTCCCTGTAATAGGTCGCAGAGAGGCTATTGCGTCGCTAAATTCAGCATCTTTATAATACCCTGCAAGCCGCCGCATGGGCGTGTGGCAGGGGGTGTTAGGTCACCAGCCCTGTATAGGTGTAAGTTTTTTGGAGATGAAATGGTAACATGTATTATAAGAGTGTACTTAGTGGAGCTCAATTTTTATTGTGGTCGGTTATTTTTCTCAGAAAGAGCGAGTGTATGTTCGGCAGTGAATCTCTCTTATTTTGTCGTATCTGACAGACCATAAGATATATAGTGAGATGTCATGATAATATTCTATATGACGCACTGAAAAATATCTGATCTGAATTTATCAAGCAAACTAAGTCTAGCGTGTAGCCTCCGAAAATAGGCCGAATCATATTAAATGAAATATAAAAATTGTCTTTTTACTTTTAAATTTTAGGATGCAACAAGCCCACGCCCAACAATTGATAATGATCCATTTACCAGGAATATATCGTAGATTTTCGTTGCTCAGAGGGGTTGAATTCCGTTGAATTATTAATTATTTCATTTCTTCTTCATCAGCCAACGAGATCTGAAGAATAACTTAAGGATTAAAGAATGAAAAGTATTGCCCCAGAGAACTCATGAGGCTCGATCATTCCCATCGCTCTTTCAATCCACTTCCTTGCCTGTACACAACATTCTATTCAACACATCGACATCGTCTCCCAACGAAAACTACCTCCAAATACCTCGTCTTTGCAGATTTACTGTGAAGTCTGTGCCCGCTTCCTTAGCTTTCATTGCTTCGTATTCTTCTTCCACTTACGCCGAATTTTGTGCACTTAGCCAAAGTTATTGTGAAAACAACTTCCGCAAAAGCACTTCCTGCATTATGTTTTGTGAACACTCTATAACAATTTTCTGGAAATTTATGGATTCAAAAGCAAAAAATTAGGAAAACTCATAAGTATTTGCTAACGTATCAGAATACGATGTAAAAATAATCTTAAAATAGATACAATGATGGAGACCAGAGATGGGCATCTTATTGGAATATCTCTGCATCTGGGTCTTTTCCGCGACTTTCTTGTAATTGATGATGTAGCATATAGTAATAGTAATGAAATATAAAATATCCAGGGAGATGTATGTTCTAGTTTACGTGTCATGAATTAAAGTATATATATCCTACCCGCCTGTCACAGAATAACCATGATAAGGCAGTGACCACTTTGACCTCTAATCTCTTATATCTCCTCGAATGAGCCGACTTCGACTTTTCTCTTAACTTTTATCGTTGTATTAATTAAATATGGTTCCATGTTCATGAAGAAAACAGTAAATGTCTGACGCGGCAGTTGTTTAGTTTCCGCTAGTTGGTCTTATCCGCGACTTATAACTGTTTATTTCCGTAGGGGATAGTGATAGTAAATACATTTAAGGATGAAATTCACATAGATTAATCATCTTACGTTTTGCAATGATGTAAATGAGTATAAAGTTTTACCAAAACTTTAATCTATAGCATTAGGTACGATTTTGGTACCAAAATATTAAATATCCATCTATCTCGTCTATCACTGAGTTACTATTTATATCCATTCCACACGTCAGCCATTAAGTTACTATTTTGTAACCGTCCGACGTTCAGTTATTGAATAAGCAATATGGGACGTTACGGTTTGTAACTGTTCCGCAGTGTGGTTCCAATATAAAACGCTAAATGTTGGTATTTCTGCGTGAACTTCTTGGGTTGAATTTTTCGGGCCAGGGTAACACAAGTAAGAAAATACACCAGCATAAAGATTTCTGATTTTGATGTCCTCGAAAACACTTTACAATTTTAGAGCATGCACACGCATTGAAAATAAAATGTATGCTGAATCCTCGGTGATAAAACAAAGGCAGATAGTCACGAGCAAAGAGGACCATTAATGATACTTATGAAAAAAAAACAATCAGAGCATTAATCGAGAACACTCCCAAACTCATTTTTCAATCGAGGTCAGCGAAGACAAAACGTTTAACAGAAAAAAAAAATTAAACAGACTTACGAGTGAGTTACGAATTAACGATGCGGAGAAAGTCGGGAAAGTAAACTGAGTTTCTGGGCTGGGATGGGCGATCAAGGAGTAATACACACGAAACAGAACTCTACAGGTAAGCCACACACATCTATGAAATATTGCCATCAACACCTCACCACAATATCGCGTATAGCTATCAACAGCATGACACAATGTGGACTAAAATTCACTTGTCAGTATATCAATAATGAGTCGTTTCTGTTGTTGGCGAATTTTAAAATCGCCCGTCACAGTTGACGATATCATAAGAACAAAAAAATGCTCACTATAATTATCATATCACAGATTTAGAACACTAGACAGAGGACAAGAGAACCCCAATGTGGAACAAGAGAACTAAGAAAATAATGAAATCATTACTTACGTTTGAGAATAAATATAATTATTCGTGCGAACAGCAGCAAAGCAGTATGATGAATGAGATTCACAGGAAGGAAGCGACGCAACACTTAAGAATACTACGCAGAATTCTGCGAGAACACTATTGCATTCCTGAGAATAGGTCAATCAAGTGAGAGAGCCAAAGAAACCAACGCTCGACCTTGAAGTGTAGACCACGAGTTGTCCCTCATGTCGACGCCGTCTTTTCCATCTCCCCTCGTCAAAGTCGCAATCCCTGGAGATAGCCTTGAACGCACCTCCAGGAGACTGTCGGGGTGGAATAAAGCGAATGACTCCTTGCCCCACTGTTGGATAGAGACGACGCACATTTCCATGTGTTCACCGACCACTACGGCTTCATTCCCACCCGACAGTCGTCGTCAAGTTCACCCATGGCAGCGGTCAGAGAGAGCAGCAGGGGTATCTTGCCAACTCCTAATCGGGCACTTTGCAATACACATACACACACGGTCGTGTTGGATCAGTTGAGTTTAAATTTTTAAACAGTTTTCAAAGGAAATATACAAGCTTAACTTGCATACGATAAATTAGAAGGAAAAAAAAACAAAATAACATTTCTGCCAAAAGAATACAGTGCAAATATGACAATTAACTTCATTGTAATATGGCCTAAGTGAAACTCCTTAAATAAATCTTTCGTTATAGTGTGTCGTAATTATACTTTTAAAGTTAGGAAACGCTTGGATAAAGCGCAAAGCCTTTACCATCATAACACCAGCTACCAAAAAACTGCACTTGGTTACATCTACCCTCACTCTAGTGGCTAAATGTAGAGTATCATTTCGGTCTATCGCCAGGGAAAGATGCCTCAGTGTCTTCAGTCACGCTAGACAGTTTTAACCGTTTTCGGAAACACCGTTTTTCTCCCAACAGAATTTGTTCCTTTTTCCGTAACATAAGGGACGAAGATTAATGATTACTGAGAGAACAACGCTTTTCTTTCAACTCTGGGCGCAAAACAATTTTTATCGTCTCGCACAATGGGGCTCGTATGGATGGGAAACGGTCACTATTATCCGCGGAGTTTGCCGAAAATTATAATTTTCCAGCCCCAATCTCGACGTCAATTATTAAAATGTGCACAGAGATGAAAATTTGAAAGAAATCATATATAGCAGAGTAGGTGAGAGAGAGAGCAGAGAGTAGGTCTGCTAGCCTACATCTACATCTATGAAATACCGTTTCAAGCCACCACTAGGGTGTGTGGCACGGGGTGATTCCACACAAGGCATGCAGCACTCATCCCAGTTCAATTCAGAACCGCGCAAGTTACCCTGGATGCCTGGCGCAGGCAGCCAAAAGCAGTCAGGACAGCGGTACGCAGACAGACCACAACCAGGAGAGTGATACGTAGAGGAACATGCTACCATGCAGTACACTGCTCACTTGTACTTGTTAGTATTATTAATGTGACAGATACATAGCACTACAAGGTGCTAAGACATGAGGCAGGAGTATCTCATGCCGGAGATTGCATGAGAAGTTAGTATCTACAATTCATGTTAAGATATTTAGCACTACTGAGAAAATCCTATTCATCCAAGTCAGTATCCTACCAATTATCTTTGACAAATGTTATGGTCCTTTACTGTACGCCGAAAAAATGATATTTCAAATCTATCGGTTCTGCAGTCTATTTCCTAAATGTTATTCCTGTGATCGTTTTCACCATAATAGTTTCGATATAACAAAATATTTTCAACGTCGGGAAAAAAATAGTCTACATAAAACTTTCTTAAAAGATTTAACCTATATTTCTCCCTTCGATTGGATAGAGGTTCCCACCCTCATTCCCTCAAGAATTATGTGACACTACTATGTTTATCGTAACAATTATCAACAAATATTGCTGCATTCCGATGTATTCGATCTATATCTGAGACTAGTCCCACTTCATAAGGCTCCCATATACGAGCGGCGTACTCCGAGTGGGGTCTAACAAGAGAAAAATAACATCGCTCCCTTACCTTCTCGTCACTCTTTCCTAGAATTATTTTAACCCTCATATGGATTCTCTGCGCCTTAGCGGCGCTCGTGGTTTTCAAAATGATTTTAAAATTTCCCATTCCCATAGATCTTTCTGAAACTTTCAGCAGTCTATTTTTTCTGCTTTCTTCGGCTAAAAATATATTTTCGTATGTATAGTGCGCATATTTTTCATTTTATTGGCCTCTAATGACAAAATTTACGTCGTTGGATTTACGGCGCCGAGAGTTTCGTCGTCGCAAAGTCGGGGACTGCACTCTCAATACTAATTTTAAAGTTATTATGTTTCGTATGAAATCGTATATTTTATTTATAATCATAATATTTAAATGTCTAAATTTCATAAAAAAATTAAATTGTTTAACAAAGGGTAAAATTTACTACGCCATTTTTGCTTCGTCTTCTGTCTAATAATCATAATTTTTGCCAATTTATAACGATCATTGACAAAACTTCATCCATTTGCAAGAATTATTTATAGAATTTCATGGCTAGCCGATGGCTGTTCTTTCCATGGCCTCTGGAACTATAATGTTAGGGTAACATCTCCGCTCCTCATCCCTCCGCGTATCTGCTGTGGAGATGGTCACCTTTGGAGAGATCCCAGGGTTACTATGTACAGAATTATACCGAACAGCAATACCAAGAAAATTTAAGCACAATGTATTCTCAGAATGCAAGCAATAATGCCTCTCTACCTTCGTGTGGAAATTTCCCGTTGAATGAGTAGCTGACGCTCGGGAGTTTGACTGACCACCATGAAGAACACATCGCACGGTTCTACATCTACGTAATACACTGCGAGCCACCACGAGGGTGTGTGGCAGGGGTAAAAGATCACCAAACATGCTCTATTGACATGCAACTGGGATATTTAATGGAGACATGCTAGATAATAAGATCATGAGCAGCTAGATGGTTAGTATCTACATAATATGAAAGGGATTTTTGGTTGCTTTTACGTGAATCATGCACTACAGACTACTCTAACTATATTTCACCTTCCTGTCCCTTTGCTACGCTGCCTATTGTTCTCTCTTATGGTACGACAATATATTTCTCTTATCTTGTTAATATGATCAAACCTAGCATAATACGCAGGGGTTCTCAATATATATCTAACGTCAACTGTGAACAAATCGGTTTCGAATTTACTTAAAAGGTTTAACCTAAATTTTAACCTGCGTTCTGATAGAAATTCCCATCCTAGTTCTTCTATTAAGCTCGTAACACATATAAAATTAAAACCTCCCTCGAGACGGTTGGTGATTATAAGGGTGTAAAAAGGAGGTGCAGGCATGTAGAGACTTATATTTTCTGTGAAAAACCTCTCTGGAGACGGTTGGAGAATGGGAGAAAGCGGCTACGAGACATGAGGAAAAGACAGAAAAGTGATAGAAAACGCGAAAGAGCGGATTTAAATTGCAGAAAAAGGCGTAAAGTGGGTGAAGGGGAAGTTGGAAATGGATAAAAGCGACTTCATAAGTGAAAATCATGGCATTATTAACTTTGAAAATAGGCATGTCGAGGTCGCGAACCTTCCAACCCCAGCACCCCTGTTTCACTCCACAGGGCCCGTCACCTTGTCGCCTGGGGATATAATAGGCATATTTAAATGCCTTTATCGCAGCTTGTACTCGTAAAAACAACAATTTCTAAATCAAGGAACACTCCAAAAAGCGCTATTGGTCACTTTCACCCTCCATAAATCACGAAAACTCTTTATAAATTGTCATTAATGCCTTTTTCTCTACCAAATATTCCCACCAAGGGTTTGTGTACTGTCCAACCCCAGCACCCCTGTTTACTCCTAAGGGCCCGTAACCTTGTTAGCTGGGGTAACAAAGCGTATATTATAGAGATGAAGTTAGAAATATCCCGCTGACGGAGCTTTCGCGAAACTGAGAAAATGGCGTCGAAAAATCGGAAAAATGACGGAAGTTGGTCATTTTCTAACGTGAATATCACAAAAACCTGTGGCTTAACAACTTTGCTGTAACGTTTTTTTTGCACTGTGATTCTTCAAAAACTAAACTATGTCACAGTCATTATCCATCTTCGGCATTGGAAGCTGTGAAGATGCTACAGCCTAACAGAATGGGGAATTCTGGATTCAAGGGCTTATGTTTCCGCTGATAGTAATTTTAGACAGTTTTCTGATAGTAATTCCCATCATAGTTCTTCTATTAAGCTCGTAACACTTGTACAATTATCATAACGGCCTTGAACAAACCAAGCAGATCTTCTTTGCACGCGCTCTAATTCTTTTATCATATCTTCCGCGTACGGGTCCCATATACTAGCGGCATATTCTAAAGTACTGTGTTCAAAAATATTTCCAGCGATTTTTTCAAAGTCAGCAGAGGAGATTCAGCAACAATTGCACAATCTCCGGCACCAGTTCAACGCTAAGGTCCGATAAACACGATAGAAAAAGTCCGGATCTGAAACAGGAGATAGAGGAGGTAGAGTGTGAGAATTTTTCGATAGTCTGAAGTTCGTCGCTGGATCCTCGACGGCCTGCGTAGAGACATTGAGTAAGGTGATAAGTGGAGGAAATTGTTCTGCAAACATCTTATCCTAGTAATTTCGTTATATTTCCCTTTCTTGTCTCTTCCGCAAAATTTGAACAATAACATGTAGGAAGATATATCGTGTGCATAGAAATGGTTTCAATATTCCTGAGGCGAAGTTCACTCGTGAAATAAAAAACTAGATGCAATTGAGATAAGAAACATCACTCGAAGAAAATCAACCTCTATAGTTTATCGAGAGTCCACTAACGCTTTTGTTTATAAAAATTAGGATAAAATTTCAAACCGAAAAAGATAATTCCCACCACTGCACCTTTATCACGTGTAGCGATATTGAAAAAAAGGTCAAGGGTTATTTTGGCTCTTTTTTCTGCTAAAGATGATTAGTAGAATTATATGTGGAAAGAAACCGAAGTGCGATGGCCAATCTCACCTCAGGTTAAACCGCTACACATTTGAAGCAGTCATCGCCATTGCTCGCAATACTTTGTCAAGAAGATGGTTGAAATCCTCTTTGCACATCCGTAGAATGTTTTTACACGAATTTCCATCTCTTGCAGCCCACACTCAAATCAAAGTTTCGTAGGTTTTTTATTATTATTATTATCCTAAGGGCGGTTTTTTCAAAAGGGTATTACTTTTCCGTCTTCACCTCTCTTTATTCATTCATTTTATGTACCGATGTCATTTTTTTTTTAAGTGAAAACTTCTTATGTCGCGTTGAGCACTTTTGTAGATGGGTAAAAGACATTGGACTCGCGTCACCGTCACCGCTACTACATATATGTGTAATTATGTATATCCTATATTTACACAGTATACTCGCTATATACACAGTACTTGTGGATGGGTACAAACCATTGGACTCGCATCACCGTCACCGTCACCATCACCGCTACTAAATATATGTGTAATTGTATATTCAATATATACACTTTTAATGATGAAATAATTGACATTCCAAATTTCAACTTTGTTGCAAGTTTCAGAAGTAATAATCGTCCAGCAGGAGGAGTAGCTATTTATCAAAATATGAACACAGTTCATTATTGCTCAAATTATATGGATGTGCATGCGAAATTCACCAGCATGTTTAATACAACTGCTTCTGATATTGGCGATATGTGTATATGTCGTTGCCACTCTGAGAATAATCAGTTCATTATTATGGTTGCCATTTATATTTCTCCGGATAAGTCATTGAGGGCGATACGAGACTTCTTGTATGAAAATTTATTCATTTATTCTCATGATGCATCTGCATTGCTTGAACAAAAAATTGGGAAAAGATTTGATGATTTGCCAATGATTTTGAGTGGAGATTTCAACATAAACTTTGCAGACAATAAAAATCTACCATTGATTGAATTTTTAAATAGTAAGTTTGGGTTAACGATGATCGCAATCTTGGCACAACGAAATA